>JAGFMF010011386.1:5164355-5242235 GCA_019455555.1 Galemys pyrenaicus
AGAAGCTTTTAAGTTTGATGTAGTCCCACCTGTTTATCCTCTCCTTCACTATCTTTGCTTTAGGTGTTGTATCTCTAAAGATGTCATTGATGTGTATGTGATATACATGATCTTTTTTAACCTTATTGCTATCCCCAATCTGATGAAGAAGCAAAGAGTTAAGTCACTTCTTGCATTAGTCTGCTCAGATTGCCATCAGAAAATACCACCATCTGGATAGCTTCAACAACAGAGCTCTCCTTTCTTACATTATGGAGGCTGGACCTCTGATCAGGTTGCCAGCAGCGTTCATTTCTAGTGAGAGGCCATTTTTGGTTTGCAGACAGCCACATTCTCTCTTGGTGAACTCATGTGGCCTTTCCCTACCCAGTGTATCTGGAGAGAGAGAAGCATCTCTCCACTAATCCGATTAAGACTCCACCCCTATAGTTTTAACTTTAATGATCTCCTAAAAACCCATTTCTAAATAAGTCATTTTGGGGGTTAAAGTATCAACATATGAATTTGGGGGGACACAAATCAGTCCATAGTACCTGTCTATTATCACAAGTAATAAGTGTGATCCAGAGTTTGCAACCATGTTGGCCTGTCTCCAGACCATTCAACCTACCTTGCCACTTTTCCCTCCGTTTTGGGTCATAGACAATGAATAGTGATTGGCCATTGAGTTATAGGGGCATGAGGTCAGCTATGGAGAAAAATCAGGCTTCAGTTATCTGCAAACTACAGTAATATAATGCAGGTTACTTCACTGAACTTGAGGATCACACACTATTTATCTGTAGGCTAGGAGTACTTTATTCTTGCTGCTTATTCCCAATGAATATATCTGTTGTGAGAAGTACTAGGAATCCCTTTAATAGAGATTTTTCAGTAGTTTAAGAAAGGGCGGAAAAGGCTGAAAAAGCAACATGTGCCTCTGAAGGTAGTTCTTATTCACTTTCCAATGCTAGGAGCCTTAGTTTGACCTGGTTATACTTTTCTTATCCCTTTTCTTATTTCAAAGTAGTGAATATAAAGTATATTTATTGTTATTTTCCTAATTTAAAATCTGGATATACATGACTAATCTAATACTAATCTTCCTTTACATAACCATGATCTGAGGATAAAATATAAAATTTGAAGAAAAACTATAAAAACACATTTGTATAATCTCATACCAGCACCTAGGCACAGTTAAGTACAAAAATATGTTATTTAAAGAATTATTTATGGGTCTCCTTGATGGTGCAAGGGGTTGAGCACTGCACTCTGGGGCTTCCTCAGCCACTTCAGTGCAAGTTCTATTCCTGGCCAGCGAGGGGACCCACATAGCGGGAGCAGCAGACCTCTCCTGCCATGCCCACTGCTCCCTTCAGCAGTGTATTTCAGTAGATCTGCCTATTCTGCTCCCCACTCAGTCTCTGGTGAATCCTCTCACCCCCTGTGCCTCTGGCCTGTACCCCAGCTCTTGCATGCATGCATAAATCTTTTTTAAAATTAATTATTTCTTATGGTATCCTAAGCATTTATGTGGAAGGAGGAGTTAACTCAAAGATAATAAACACACATTACAAAAATCTGTATTGTTATGGCCAAGTTACAGAAACCATCTGCGTGTCCTATGACAAATCAGTAAAAAACCGTGTGGTAGGTATATAAAACACAATAGCATATACCACGTCATTATAAAAAGATGAAATCTTGCCATTTATGACAACATGAATGGAACCGAAGAGGATTGTACTAAATAAAGTAAGTCAGAAGAAGACTATATAAATGCCATATGATTTCACTCATTTTTGGAATGTAAAAAAACAAAGGAACAGACAAAACTGAACCAAAACAAACTATAGAAATAAGACTGTAAAATTGAGATTATAAGATGGAGAGAGCAGGGGAGTGCAATTGTCTATGGTGAAGAATTATGGGTGTTTTGGTGGAGGGGGTGGTAAGGGAACACACATATGAAGAGGAATGAATTTGTTCCCTTAAATCATGTACAGTCTTATAAACCAATTTTATCCCAATGGGAAAAAAATTATATTATTCACATAAGATAACTGAGAGAAGGGAATTCCCTCAAAAGAAGGAACCAAAACCTCTTCTTAACAAAGAGTTTCTGTGCCTGTTTGAAGACTAGATGACATGTAAGGGTAGGCATTTGTTAGAGAAGGAATTATGCTGAAAATGAGGTCCTTGGAGTAGTATTGGGAAGGTGATGGGAAGAAAATGAGTAGAGTGGATATGTATGGGGGAAAGTAGTTTATTATCACTTATTCTAATACTCCTCCCATGGAGAAAATAGTAACTATTAATTTTATCTTATGTAGCATATAATAATTACATTATCATATATTCATTCTATATTATTTAATTTATACAACTATGATTATACATCATAATAATTTATGTAATTATGATTATATGATATTTAATAATTAAACTACTTATATATAACTATAATGAATACATAATCATATAACTTGTAATAATTATCACTGCTGATACACCCCCATGGAGAAAATGGAAACAATAATTATGTCAATATTAAAGAATACTCCTTGCCCTGCCTACACACACATATCACACACTGCTCACACACACCACACACACACACTCACTCAATGTCCACACATCATCTCCATCTTTACAGCTGTGAGCCCCAGCAGTTCTCTGTGCTAGCCCAATTGGCCTGTCCCCCAGCTGATGGTCAAGCATGGGCACCTTCCCAACCATCGCCAGTAAAAACACACTCCTTTCATTGTAATAGATAAAAAGATTTTATAAGAGAGGGAAAGCCAAGAAAAGAAGAGGAAAGGCAAATAATGAAGGAGCAAAGGCAAGTAACATAGGAGAGAACAGGTGCGCCACCTGCAGGCGTCTGACCTCTGGTTCTTAGCCATTCCTGAGGCTTAGTCCATCCTCAGGCTTCAGTGAACCTCCTATAGATTATTATGCTAAATTTCCTTTTTGCTTAAGCTACTGGTGAGTTCCCAAGCCACAATAATATCTTGATCCAAATCTGTAAAACCTTGTGTCAAATCTGAGTTATGTAGGATGGACTTACATGAAAGGGGTTGATCACCTTCTACGTTTGTTCAGAAAGAGTCCTAACCAATGCACAGGTCAAGTCAGAAGCAGACTTCTCTCTAGAAATCCAGCCTCTGCACACCTGGCCCATCAGAAACTCACCTGTGTGCTGGGCTTTCTTAAAGTAAGAACCGATTAGGCAGGTTGAAATTTACCACAGTAAATTAAAGGGAACAGAGAGTTGAAAAGGATTCGTCATCTGTTATTACTTAGCACACAACAAACAAATCACTGGTGACTGAGGAGAAGGAGAAACACTGATGCCAAGTCCAGCAGGCTCATCCCTGCCCAGCCATCTTTCCCTCTGTAAGACCAGTCAGGTAACATCACCATTAACCAAAAAAGACTGAAAGAAGTGGAGGAGACAGCCCATACTGCTGCTACTCCAGGTGATTCACTCTTCTTTCAAAACCCCAGGCTTGAGACTGAAAACATTCCATATACCAGAAAATTGTTTCCTGATATCTTGACTTTGAAAAAAAACACACAGATAGTAACAAGGTCAACCCATTTATTTCTAAATGGTCTGCAGCAACATGAGGTCATTTGAACAAAACCAAATTAAAAGTGTTGATCTGGCATGACTGAGATGAACCCAAAACCAAAATATCCTCAACAAGGTAGAATTTTATCAAATTTTTATGAGATTTTTAAGGATTTAAATATATATATAGCATAACAATAATAATAATAACAACAACAAAAAAAACAAAAAGACAAGGACAAATTGGGGACACTTGGTGGGGAGGGAAGAGGGGGAGGGTTGAGGGCAGATGTGAGCACGGGGGACGGAGGTGATGGTGCACTGGTGAGATGGTGATGGGGAATACATGGGGATTACAATTGATGTCAAATACATATAAATAAAGAAGGAAAGAAAAAATATACATATAGTATAAATATATAAAAATAAGAAATAGAAATGAACACAATTACATAATGCATCTATATATCCTAAACAAAGATTTGCTATACAAACTGGACTATGTGAGGAATAATCACGTTGCTAGGTTGTGCATATACAAGAAATGAAAATTCTTTTAAAGCAAATATTTTTAAGAAGACTAAGTTTTAGCTTCTAAAATGGTTTATTAAATGCTACAATTTAGTACAAAAGCAAGGTCTAATCTTTCTAGGTCGGTTCAACAAATCTATTTAGTGTAAGTTCTTTCTTTTCATTTCCTTCTTTTGTTAATGAGGAACTCAGATAATTTAGTGTGGGGAAAAGGTATCAACAGTACTTACTAAATGCCACTCTGCCTCGCAACTGTGGCCCTTCAAGCTAACAGTAAAAGAACGGCTGCCACCTTCGATTACTTTCCTAGAGGTGCACACTGCCATTCCCCTCACTAAGTTCTTTATAATGGTATCCAAGAGAGGAAAAGCTGATGCCATACACTGATTCTTAACTCAAAGAAAAGTGGTGTTAATCATGCTGGGTTGTGCTCCTTAGGTTCCTGATGCTCAGAAACAAAGCACAGAAATGGAGAGCAGGGTCCTCTCCGGTAGTGCAGGGGTTAAAGTCTCAGCACTATCAAGCTATCACCAGTCACTTCTATAGGAGTTCGATCCCCAGCCAGGGAGCTGACCTACATGGCCCAGCGGACCTCTTCTGTCTCACCCGCTGTTCCCCTCAGCAGTGTATTTCAGTAGATCCACCTGTTCTGCTCCCCGCTCTGTCTCTGGTGACTCCTCTCACCTGCCCCCCCAACCCCTGTACCTCTGACCTACACCCCAGTTCTTGTATACATAAATAAAAATGAATCTTTAAGAAATAAAAGAAAGAAATGGAGAGCAGGCCACTCCCCAAGTCAGGGAGAGGCAATACAAAGACTAGGACTCCACTGATGTGAGCACAGAGCAGAGGTGCTCTATATATGACTATATATATGAGTGAGAATGAAACCACCCACAGCAGCACATCTTCAGATGTGGTAGTCTGGGGAGGGTGGTCCACCTGCTCTTCCAGGCTACTGTCTCCCACTGCCCTTCCAGATGTCCCTGACACACCGGGATACCAGCCATGCAGCAAAGACTTGTAGAGTAGGCTTTATACACAGCAAGCAAAGATCCTATCCCTGTGGAGGTTACACTCCAGTGAAAAGAGAAGCCATACATACAGTAAGAAAATATATACTATATGAGCGAACAGTAGGTGATAAGAAGAAAAAATGTGGAACGAAGTATCAAGTAAGGGAAATTAAAATTTTAGATAGAAAGTTCAAGAAGGGCATTGGAATAATACCCTGTGGGAAATGTAGTACACAGAGATAGCTGGGGGGAGCTTCTGGGCAGAGGAGACAATTGCTAAGACCCTGAACAATAAACGGTTGGTTTTCTAGTGTGTTCAAAGGACAGCAAGGAGGTCAGAGTAGCTGAAAAAGAGGTGGGGGTGTAGGAAGGTGAGGTCAAGGTCACACTCATCAAAAAACGTATCTTGGCTTTTGCTGTGAGATGGGAAGTCATGAGAGGCTTTTCCACAGAAGAGCAACATGAACTGATTTATCTTCTAACAGATTCACATGAACTGCCAAGTTCAGAATTGACAGAAGTGGAGAAAGGACACAAGCAGAGAGAGCACTCCTAAGGTCTTACTGGATGGTACAGCTCTAGACTCATTTTCAACTGCTCTGTGGTCTCATCTACTTCAATACTTGCAAGGACAATTTAAAATCTCCAAAAATAAATTAATGACATCCAGTCAAATCTGTTTCCCTTGCTGTCTCTATTTAATTTCTATATTACTTCCCTCTCTTCCTTATTCTCCACTAAGAAAAAGTGAAAACAGAGTCTCCTTAGGGTCCCGTTCTTTCTATTACTATAATTACCCAACATGGATAATTACAATAACCTGATAAATGGCCCCTCTTAAGTGACTCTCTACTCATAATCTCCCTCTTCCCTGCCTTCACTTTCAGAAGAATCCTTCTTTCCAACTCATCAGCCTTCACTGGATACCCTTTAGCAAAGGGATAAAGTCAAAACTAAAATATAAAGTGAAAATCCCTAATCTAGATTATATTAACCTATGTTTTTGTTTCACCCCCTGCTCCTCTTACACAATAAACACCCTTCCCCCAAATAAAATTATCTTCCATCCCTGAAACAGCTTTATCTTCTCCACCTCTACTTTCACTTGAATTGTTTGAGCCATGGGTCTCAATTTTTGCACGCATCAGAATCATCTAGAAGCTTTGTTAAAGTACAGATCCCTAGAATCACCCCCCAGAGTTTCTGTCAGCATGCCTAGGGTAGAGCCTAGGATTTAGTACTTCTAACAAATCCCTGAGTGCTCCAGAGGCGACTGGCTCTGGGACCACCACTGTGGGGTAACTGCTTGATCTCTCAGCCATGTTCTCTGCTTACCCACACTTGCATTTAGCAACTGCAAACTTACTTCATTCTTAAGTGGATTCATAAGACTACGTCAAGCCTCCCTTAGTTGTTAAAGCAAAAATAATTTCTCTCTCCCCTTGGCTTCGGTGTCTAGCCTGATTTCTGAACCATTACCTACCTTGCATTAGAGCTACTTTGTAAGTAAATTTCCTTAAGGGTAATGGTGGTGATTCATGTAGGTTTGCATCTCCCAAAGGCCACATAAAAGATATTTAATAAGTATTTTTAATTTCATTAAAGATGCAGACCTTGACCTCAAGAAATTTGAAACTTCAACAGACCAAAGAGTCAGTCTTTAAGGACAAAAATATCTTCAATAATTAAGAAGCATGGACTTTCTTAAGTTTTTCATCTGTTTCCAAGCATTGCTAAAATCTACTCTTTTTTCCAAAAGTAAATTCTGTCCCAGGGTTCTTGTTTGTTTGTTTGTTTTTTCCTGAACTCAAACAATTAATGAAGGATCAGGTTAATATATAGAATGTATGGCTCTGTACCTTACTGGTTTGAATAATTACTTTAAGAAATATCAGATCTTAAGATATCTCCAGCCAATGCATCCTTTTTATTAGCACTCTATAAATTTGCTGTCACTGTGATATCTGCAGGGAATGACTGTAAATTAAAAAACCAAATAACAAAAATAACATTGCCACAATTTTTTTTTAGCAATCTGTTCTGAAGTATCTGAGTAAACGCAGTTGAAATATAGTTGGATTAGAATTTACAGGGCCAACAGTGCTGTTTCTATTTGCCTTTCATTTGCATTTTTTCCTTACTCTCTTAATCTTGTCTGCAGTAGCTTCAGGGATGAGCTCTGTTATGTGGCAATATCTTCTTTTATACTAATAATCTTAGAGGTCAGTCGTATCTGTGAATAAATTCATAACGGCTAGCCCCATGATGTAGATGAACCTGGAAACATTTAGCTAATAACTTATGTGGGGGTGACTTCTTTATGCAAGGATTTGGAAATGGAAACAAATATGCAATAATAGCTACCACTTAAAGCAGGCCAAGATGGAATTTTAAAGCCCTTTTATCAAAGAAATTGCCAAACTCCACATTGCTATGTAGTCTTGGGGCACACCCATCAAATATGACATACTGTCCACTATAAGATTCCTACAGTCTTTCCTTCAGCCCTCTGGGAAATAGTCTTCTTGGTCAGGCCAATTAGTTTTTATTTTGTTATTTGGGAAAAAAACAAGCTTTTCTTACCCTGCTCTGGGAACAGTCTCTCTGATTAAATTACTGATGCTCAGCCCTTCAAAGATAAACAAGTTCTTTATAATTGCATGATATTTACCCCATAGTAAAAGCAAAGGAAATCATTTGTCTATGAGTAGGGAGATCTTTACTGGAAAGATCACTTACCAAAGGGAAACTATGCTTTTTCTAGAAGAAGGAATAAGGAAAAAATACAAATAATAGGGAAAAGTCTATTTTTCACAACTATACAGATGGTATTTTTGCTTTTGTCTGCAGAAGTCTGTTTAAACTTTATAAAGCTTCTGAACCAAGGTGCTATCACCGTGATCCCACAGGCAGAGATAAAAGCTGTATTTATAAGTAAGCTTTTCCACTTAGTTCCCCCAGGTAAAGGACGGTTATTGTACAAATCTACAGGTGGGTTTGTACAATACTCCTCAGAAAAAGCAAGTGCATTATATGATCCACTGATAAAAGAAATGCCTTGATTATGATAATAGCAGCAAGTCATCCACTCTCAACACCTTTATTTACTTCCTAAAAATTGATCATTCCCATCCACATAGAAAAATGCTCTAATACAGTTCATATTTGAAAGAAAAAGAAAAACCTCCCAGGTGTGTTCTACACCCACATCTGTCTACAACAACACCACTATGCTTTCCTTCAAAGCGAAATTCAACAGGTCAGAAGCACTGTGTCTCTGCTTCATTAGCCCCATGGTTTAAATATCTTTTGTGTACTGTTGATTCTCAATCTTCATCTCTAGACCACATATCTCCTCTGCACTTTAGATTCCTATGTTCAGCCCTATCAATACATGGCTATTTAGTAGGTACTCACAATTTGAACAGAATTTCTCATCCTCACATTCAAATCTAGGTCATTCCTATTCTTTTCCATTAAAATGAGTTATAGTCATATTCATCCAATTATTGAAGTCAAAAGCTTGGCAGTGGATGCTTTCCTTTGAATCCCACTGCCACGGGGGTTATGTCCGGTAGGTATTTTGCTGTGTTAGAACTTACATGATATCTTGGTGGTTTAGATGTCATTGCCCCAAACCCACTATTGGCCCCTATTATCTATTTTCTGCAAAGCTCTAGGGGTTATAGTTTCAACATGCCCACTATGTTACTCCTCTACTCAAAATTCTTTAATTCATTCCAATCACCCTTACAGCAAAACCCAAACCCCTAATCCTCGTCCATAAGTATTTGTGTGATGTGACTCCCGCCCCGCTCCTCACTCACCTCTCACTGATTTCCTTCTCACTTGGGATGCTCAAGTCACTCTGGCTCCCTTCTGTTCTTTGACATCCTGTCTCCTCTCCTTGCTTTCACAAGGCTGCCAATGTGTCCTCGGCCTAAGAGCTCTTCTCTGTTCTTGCCATGACAGACAGTCTAAAGCCCCATTTCGGAGAGCTCTTCGGAGATCCCATTCCTGGATCATCATCATAAAGAGCCAACAGCTGGTTTTCAGCACCGCACACACTTCTCCCTATACGTGTCCACTGCCCACCATCTCTCTGCCCCTGTAGTTTAAAGTCTTCTTGTTAGATTGCTTGCTTACCTCTCTCCCTGGCTCACCACACTAGCCCCAGAACCTAGCACATATCCCAGCACAGTGGGCTTTCAATTAAATGAAAGGCCAAGAGCTGGGCATGTCCCAACCAAATGTGAGAAAGTGAAGCCAACTCCATGTTGTAAGTCCTTTGTCACCTCATCTCATGCTCCCAGTGAATTCACTCCTATGGAAGCGTGTCTGGCTAAGATGCATCGGGCATCCCCCAGACTATTTGTACATTATAGGTAGGGGAGTGCAAGAGAAGCAGAGTTTCTTATACAGGAGCCATTGACATTTTACAGTTGAAGCTCTAGTTTTTCCAATATATATGACCCTTAACAGCATACATTTTATTTTATAAGGAATATTCCACTCCTGCTTGAGTCAGTGCATATTAATAATTTAGGAGGTTGGAGGGAGTTTGGGAGTCTAATGCAGATTTGGAATGGAAACATGTGAAAAAATATATGTAGAGAATATTAATTTGAGTGCTACATGGGCCCCCACTGTCTATCTACTCTGCACTATGGAGGTTGTGGTACTAAATCAATAATTCCTCTATTTACTCCATGAATAACAAATTCTATTTTCTCCATTGTTATAATTCTTCCTTAAGCATCTTGAAATTCTCATTGTCCTTACACATTGTTAAGAAAGAAAATATAAATTGGGAGAGGAAGGAATACTAACATACTGGGCGCTGAGAGATGCTTGGTTCTCCACCATACACCTTCCCTGAGTTACTACATTTAATTCTCAGAACAGCACCGTGAGGTCAATGAGTTCCATTTTTGTAGACTAGAAACAAAAGAAAAATGTAAGAACCTCATGATGGAGCTTAGGTTCATATCTAGATTACAAATTCATATTCTCAATGCTGTACTGTATGTCATATTTTTAAAAAGATTCCTTCATTCATTTAACGAATAATCTGGATACCCCCTTAAGTCTCTGGCTTTATCTTCAATGCCTCTCACTTTTGCTCACTCCATTCAAGCCATACAGTGTCCTTGCTATTCCTGAAACTAAGTTCATTAAACAAAAGTCAAAGCAATCAATACATTCAACCAGAATTTCTATGAAATAAAATTATTTGCATATATGAGTAAGAATCTATGCCTTCTTTTTTTTATTTTTTGGTTTTTGCCAGTAGAAGAACTGGGGTGTTGGCCAGAGTGTGAGGATGAAAGGATTCACTACAGACAGAGTGGGGAGCAGAACAAGTGAACTCACTGAAATATGCTGCTGAGGGGAGCAGTGGGTGAGATAAGAGAGGTCTGCTGTGCCATGTGGGTTATTAGCTCCTGGCCAGGATCAAACTCAGGCCACAGCAGTGGTAGTACTACTGAGACCTAACCCTTAGGCTCAGGGAAGGCCAAGAATCGGTGTCTTCTTAAAAAATGTACTTTAGCACTGGCAAAATGTAGCTCTCCTGACCACCTGTGACTATGCAGGTGCCTCTCTTTCTTTCTCCTTTTCCCTTTAAGCTTGTCCTTTAAAAATGTAAAAACAATAAAAAGAAATGTATTTTGAAGTGAGAAGGACGAAGATAGATACAAGACGGTTTCACTTAGTGTGAAGTATAGTGAAACAAAACTGAGAGCCAGACAAAACCAACCAATACTAAACCCTAGAAATCCAACTGCAGCATTGAGGCTTCCACAGGGAGGGGGCTGGAGGAACGAAGAAGGGAGGGGGCATTGGCTCTGAGGGAGGCTGTAGGAGCCTTGCTGGTAGGTGTGGTGTTGTGACCTGTGTCTGCAGAGGTGTGATCCCATGCCTTGAGTCACACAGGTGTTGTAAACCAATGCTACCTCAATTTAAAAAAAAAAAAAATTAAGAAAATAATGTAAAGTTTTAAATTTTTTGTAAAATACAATTTTGAAGTGAAATTTCTATCTCAGCACAATTCTTGATATTTTATTAACATGTATAATCTGGGTTTTTTTTTAAAGATTTATTTATTTATACATAGGAGAACTGGGGTATAGGCCAGAGTTGCAGCAGGTGAGAGAATTCACCAGAGACAGAGTGAGGAGCAGGACAGGCAGATCGACTGAGACACACTGCTGAGGGGAGCAGCAGGCGAGGCAGGAGAGGTCTGCTGTGCTATGTGTGTGTGTCCTCTCCCTGACCTGGGATCGAACTCGCAAGGCTGTGCGGGGGATGCTTCACAAGGCGGCGTTCAACCCGCTGCGCCACCAGGAAAGCCCTAATATATATATATATAATTTGGTTTAGATTTACTTTTCTATTTTTATGGTTAGAATACACTAGAAGAGAGACATGGCTGGCTTCAAATGTAGCATCTGAAATGGATTAATCCACGTTAACAGTTAATTTATTATATTTCTAAATGCTTTGATTTTTAAAAAATCCTTCTTTGGTATCTACCATTAGTCTTTTTGTTCTATTTGTTTAAAAAAGTGTATTTTGGTAATAAATTTATTTAGAAAATGACTACTTCAGTAAAGATACTTGCAATACAGATATAACTATGAAATTTAAGAACATTATCAATTATGGAAAAATAATAAATTAAAATGACCTCGGAATAGTATTATAATAAGCACATAAGCATAACCTCATAAAAAGTAAGTTAATGTTTTACCTAATTTACAGGCATTAACATCAATTCTTTCAAACTGAAAAGATGTATTTATGAAAATTATAAGGATACTGAGTGAAAATATTCCACTTCATTCTGTGTAACGCCTTTACTAGCAAAAACACAAATCTTTAGTTGAGAATATTGGAAAAATATTGCACTTAAAAAATTAATCTATGACCTTTATTTTTAAAATACATTTGGTATATATTGGATATCTTCTTGTTTCTTTGAAAATGAAATCACTTTAGTCCTCATGACCTGTGATTATCAGGATATATAAGTGAAAAGACTTATAAATAATGAAGAATCCATTTGAGACAGTGAGCATGTAAAGATTGTTGTACGGTTTGTGACTGCAGCAATTATTATAAATCTTTTATCGGTGAATTTTCCTCAGTGGCCTTCAGCCATGCTCAGAGACATCTTTCTCATTCATACCAGTCAGTTATTCTCCTGCTGTTGGTCTGAGCAATTCACAAAGATACCGTGCTGGCTGGGGCTCTGTCAGTATTAAATATTTCCAGCACGCAAAAATACACAGAGAGAAGGTTATAAGAAACACTTACCTACCCACCACCAAGAATTCATAATCCCCATTTTCACTCCTGGATATAACCGTAATACTGAAGTTGCTGCATATCCTTATCCATGTACATTTTTATTTTCCCTTATAGGTATCTACTCATTAAAAAAAAAAAGTACTTTTTTCTATCACTATTATGTCTTCAATGTTTAGCCTTAAGATCTAGTTCATTTTTGAAGTTCATATAACATACCATGACTTATTTATCCTTTCTCCCTTTAAATGGTCATATATATTGTTCCCAATTTTTCACTATTAAAACTAAATAATAAATATCCATGAGCTCATGCCTGAGGATGTCCCTACATTATGCCTACATGTGAATCCCACTCTCTACTACTAACCACTACAAAATGCAAATTTCAACATTATTGGATATTGCTAAATTGCCTTCTAATGTGGTTTTACCCATGCATTTTTCCATCAAAAGAACGAGTTTCCAAATTTTTACAACTTCTTCAGTATTTGATATAAAATTAATTTTGTTCTCATCTGATGGGTATAAAGTTAGATTTGCTCAGTTTAATAAAATTAGTATTCCCTTTCTTACTGGTGAACTTGAGTATGTTCATATTCACTTGCCATTTACTTAACCATTATTAGGGTAACTATTCCTTTTAAAGAAAAATTCTGAGTATTCAGTATGTTGGTTTGCATTTCTCACTGATTTGTTACATAGACTGGAAACTAATTCTTTTGGGTTTCTGTCTGGTTTGTTTTGTAAAAATCTCCTCTGTAATGCAACTTTGAGTTCTTGTTATGTAACTACACTTAGAACATTTCTTTTTTAATCACACAATCATTTTTAAGTAGTTTTGGTGTCTTCAAATTGATCCAATTCTCCTTCTGAATTTGAGTTTCTCTAGTATTTTTTATTTTATACATATTTTACATTATTTTTCATTTTTGTACAGTGTGTTTTAATCATCACCATGAAATTCCCATAACCACTTCACTTGTGCACCATCACCATATTCCCTTATGCTCATCACACTCCTTTTGTTTCTTCTCCCTCCTCCTCCCCTAGGGAATGCCTCAAATTTATAGATATCAATTGAGTTTGATTTTTAATTTATTGTAATTAATTTTAAATCTTGCTATCTCCAAGGCAAGTGAAAATATGTTTTTACCTATCTTTCTTATAAAATTTTATTTAAATTTTGTTTTCCATATGTATGTTACTAAATCTGTATAGATTTTATTTTGGTTTATAATACAAGATTTATTGCCAAATTTATTCTTCCACCTATATAGACAATTGTATCAACACTATCAATAATCTGTTTTCTCATTACAGATATTTAATACCATCCAACTCATTTGATTTTCCATACGATGAGTTTCCCAGATCTCTATTCTGTTTTGTTCTCTTTTGCAATAAAGGAACAAAAGTAATTTCGATATTAAGTAACTTATAGGTATCTACTAGCTACTATTAATGTTGTAAACTTTTTGAATATAATAATGTTTGATTCTATAATATGAAGAGATTCTCAAATAACTCTTAAAGCCAACAGAATTATTACTATCTAAAATCTGTTAGTAAATTTTCTTTAATTTTGCACACATAAACACATATTCTGCAAGCAATTTTTTTTTACTTACTTTGAAACCTCTATATGCTCTTTTGTATACTAATTCTAATATGTACCTCATATCTTATTGCATAGGCTAACATCTCTACAGTAAATAACTGAAAGTCATCATCCTGGAAGAAGAGAATAGCATTTTTACTATGAATTCATAGTTTTAAGTTGTTATGAGCATAACTTACTCACATTTTATCTTTCTTCCTGTGTTGATGTTGGAAATTTATATTTTCTTAGAAAACCATTCAATTAATCTCCCCAGATTTAAAAATGTTTACTATTTCTGAAATCATATCCCTTTTTAAACCTTCTGTTGCCTATATGTATTTATGTCTGCCTTTTTATAAGTTATCGATTTTGCCATGAGCTTGTTTATATAACACCATTTTCAAAATACCATGCTTTGTATTTTATTGGGAATTTCCCAATATTTTATCTATTATTTCATGCTCTTTTTCACAGTTTTCCTCCCCCCATTTCTTTAGATGCTTTCTGTTGTTTCTTTTTTAATTGCTTGTGTTAAACCTCATTTATTTATTGTCAAATGTCTTCTTTTCTTATATATACATTAAAAAATTAGAATGTATCTTTAAGTGATTACTGCATTCCATGAGTTTTTGTACATACTATGTTCACTGTCATTCAATCATAAATATTGCATAATGTCTATTGTACTTTCTTCCTTCATTTATGAATTATTTAGCAGTCTATTTTTCAATTTTCTTCTGTATGGGAGCATTTGAACATTTGAAAAATATGGAAGCATATTTTTTCAATAGTTGGTTCCTAATTTTATTGAATTTATTTCATGAACTTTTGTGCTACATTTTTTGCAGCCTTGTATAATGATAGTAACAACTCATACTGGTCAAGTATTTGCCATTTATCAGGCACTATTCTAATAGTCTTCAGGTTTTAATTTCAAACTCATAAAAATCTTAGGTACTAAATTTGCCTAAAATTTGCTTATTTATGGTCCTGACAGGTTTTTTTATTTTTACTCCTTTTCTTCCTTCCATGAACTTGATCAACTTTTCAGTTCAGCACACCCCTTTTTGCTTCTAACGATCTCTAAACTATAGATTATATTTAATTCTTTGAATTATTAACCTTAAAGTTTTAACATGCACAACTATACAACGTTAAGTAATTAATATCTTTGTATTTCTTGTGAGCAATACAAGGAGTGTAGGAGGTTTATTTGCGGCCTCTCCCACACCTCACTGTTGCGTAGAACTGTATTTTCACCTATATAAAACCAGGGTTAGCCACCTTTTAAAAGATTCTGCTTCTCATGCCCTATTGCTTATTTCTAGACTCAATTCATCTCTGTTAAAGGTAACAGTCATTTGTGAAAGAGTCTGTATAAGGCAACCTCTCAATTGTTTATTTGACATAAAATATCACCATTCCCCTCTGCCCTTAATGATAGTTTGAGTACAGAGTTATATTTACTGTTATTTTCCTACATTTAAACATTCTTGTTCTGTCATCTCCTGGTATCTTTTTGACTAAGTAGAGTCAATCTAACAGACTCTGCTATTAGCCTTACTGGCATTCCATCATGGAGTCTATGTCTTTTCTCCTTGACATCTTCAAGGGATTCCTTTTGTCTTTGCCTTTCAGTTTCACTGTGATGTGTCTAAGGGGACTGGATTGTTCTCTTTCATCCTTTCTATTCTATTCAGGAATGCCTGTTTAGTGTTTTATAGTTTTATCTTTGGCCCTTTTAAATTATGTTTGTTTATGATGTGAGCACCATGGAATTTTTTTCAAGTGGGTACCATCTTGAAAAATCTCCCCTGAATAATAAGGATCTGAGGGCCTTCCTGGTGGCGCAATGAGTTAAGCAACATCCTATGAAGCAAGCCACAGCCACTGCAACACCAGTTCGATCCCTGCCGCCAGCCCAAGTGACCCACATGGTGCAGCAGACCTCTCCTATCTTGCCCTCTGCTCCCCTCAGTAGTGTATTTCAGTCCATCTACCTGTTCTGCTCCCCACTGTCTGTGGTGAATCCTCTCACACACACATCCCCACACACACACCTCTGCCCTGTAGCACAGTGCTTGTATGCAAAAATAAATCTTTTAAAAAAATATATTAGGGATCTGAGAAGGAAATGACATGATCAGGGGTCAATTTGCATAATCATCATCACAGCAAAATTATGTGATACAAGCTTGTTATTTTTATCTCTTAAAAAACATGGTTTATAAAATCTTAGTACAGAGATATTTGATGCTTTTACAGAGTTTGGATGTGAATGTTTTCTATGATTAACAGGATTAAAAGGAACCATCATTACTAAAATTTTGATACCAGATAAGGAGGCAGAACTGAAGCTTACTGAACTAAACCCTTCCATTAGCTTTAACCCTCCCGAGTCACCACTGTGATAGGTTCTAAGGAAATAAAAGCCTCATTCAAATAGATGATTTCTCACTCTGTACTGGAACACCCTTGTTCCAAATTGACTGCTGTGATTTACAAGAAATGAAGGAAATTAATAAATTGAGCACTTTCTTACCAAAACCACTAGAGGTTTATTTGAAATTTAGATGTATTGACTGGAGACATACATGAATCTCTGGAAATTGATGTCAATATTTTCAAGTAATGAATCATTGGCAAAGGAGAAAGAGCAGACATTCTTATCACATGGTAAATCCCAGGAATTCTTCTCTGCATTTCTCCATATATTGTGATAATAGCAAAAAATGAAGGATTTAAGGGGCAGAAAAGATCCTGTCAAAGAGCCAGTGGGAATAAAAAATGGTAAGAATGCTGACAGAGAAAACAGGGAAGTGAAAGGAAGAGAGGAGTCCCAGAGAAGAACAGAGATGCCAAGAATCTGGATCCCTAGGTAAACAGAGAAGCAAAGACAAGACTATTATCATTGACCTGCATTAAAAAGTATACCATTTTTGAACCCAAAACACAAGCTTCAATGGAATTCAAAGAAATAATCAACCAGTAATATATCTAAGGTGTAGTTTCTCAATCTTAGTAACAATTGAAGCAGAAAACCTTATATCAGGAACTAAAGATACTTAAAAATCTTTAAAAGTTAATGAGAGAAAAAATAAAACAGGCAAATAAAGAAGTGAGTTCCCACAGAGCATAGTAATTAGTAGAGTGTGGCCCTCACAGTGGGCCCCAGGGAGGCCAGGCCCAGCCCTGGGGCAACAGCACCCAGCCTGTCCTGCTTGAGACCTCACCCTTATGGAGCCTGGAGCCTCTCTTCTCTCCCACTAGAGCCTCTCTAGAGTGTCTTTAGTTTTGTTTTGTTTTTTTTTAAGATTTTGTTGTTGTTTTTTAAGATTTATTTATTTATGCATACAAGCACTGGGGTACAGGTCAGAGGTGTAGGGGGTGAGAGGATTCACCACAGAGAGCAGGGAGCAGAACAGGCAGATCAATGGAAGTACACTGCTGAGGGGAGCAGCGGGCACAGCAGGAGAGGTCTGTAGCACCGTGTGGGTCCCCTCCCTGGCTGGCAGCAGGGATCGAACTCATGCTGTAGTGGCTGAGGTTTGCTTCATACTGTGTTGCTTAACCCACTGCACCACAAGGGAGGCCCCTATCTTTAGTTTTGAAGATAAACAAATTCTCCTGAGGGTTGTTCTGCGCTCTCTCTTCTTCCCTACATTCCTATACCTCTTCATTCTGAAAACAAAGCAGGTTTGGGAAGCAGGAGGTGATTAGGCAGGACCTGCAGGAAAAAAAAGCCATTCAGGTCCCATTGCTTCTTCAGTCCAGACCTGTCTCTTTGTTACAGGGCAACCCTAATATAAAATGGGTTTGCCTGACTGGGTTTTCACCCACGAGCTCGAACGGCACTTATAATGCCCCAACTGCAGGCATACACAACAAAGGTTAATAAAGGGTTTTATTTACAAGGGAAGGAGAAATAGCGTGTTGAATAACACAAGGGGAAGAGAGGGATACAGATCTGTAAATATCCTACCAGTTCCTTGGAGCTGGAACCCAACAGTGCGCTAAGAGCTGACTCCCAAGGAAAAAGGACCCCCCCAAGGCCCACGTGTCTGCTTTTATATTCAGCCTAGCTGCTTAACTCCACCCTCAGGTCCCAATGATCCCCTCTTCAATAATGACCTTATGGAATTTGTAGTTTTTAGATCTTGTAGGTCTGGAATGGGGGTTGAAGTCCATAACCTATTTGTATAATCCATTCAAAAGGGTCTTTCTCCCTAACATCTTCTTCCATGGAGGCCATTTCTCAGCTCTGAAGGGAGCAATATGAACATTTTCTGTTTTAATCACTAAGGTGCTGTTGAGGGCACCGCAAATAGCAATACCTTACTAAAGGACCTGCTCTTAAAATTAATATGAAACAAGTGCTTTAACTTGCTTGGTAGTTTGGGTTTTTTTGTTTTGTTTTGTTTTGTTTTGTTTTGTTTTGTTTTGTAAAGATTTATTTATGCATACAAGAACTGGGGTATAGGCCAGAGGTGCAGGGGGTGAGAAGATTCACCAGAGACAGAGTGCGGAGCAGAACAAGCAGATCTACTGAAATATACTGCTGAGAGGAGCAGCGGGTAAGACAGGAGAGGTCTGTTGCTTCATATGGGTCAGCTCCCTGGCTAGGGATCGAACTCTTGTTGCAGTGTCTGGTGACAGCTTGATAGTGGTGAGACTTTAACCCCTGCGCCAACAGGAAGGTTCCTTGCTTAGTAGGTCTTACTGAAGTCATATGGAAAGGGGAAAAAACCTTCACCTTTTCCTGGGATCATGTGAGCTTTATTGAAACTATGCATTATTCTTTCCAGTGGAGAAACATTTAAGGTCAGAACTGTACTAGAATATCCAGATTCCTGTAGTTGGTTTTCTGCCACTAAAACCTCAAAACCAGATATTCTCAGCAGTGAGAGCATTGCATATATTACACAGGTGCATCAAAGATTTATCACTCCTCTTGGTCCACCTCCGGGGAGCATTTCATCATCGAAGAAAATAACTAAACTCATTTGAACCCCTCTTTAATTTTTAAAATGAAAATCTATATCCATCAAGCATATGTCAGAGTTTTCAAAGGAAGAAAAACTGCTCACTTTTGTGAGATTCCTTTTTGTCTTTAAACACAAGTACAAAATGCTCAGATTATAAATAACCTAAAATTCATTTTATGTTACAAAACCATCTACCAAGTAATTACCAAGTGCCCATTATTATGCTAGATAGTTAGACCCTCTTGTGCAGTTCAAAACACACACATGGGCAAACAGAGATAGTAAATAAAAGTATTTTTTTCTCCTGACATGCCATTATTGTTTTACCTTTGATAATTTCACTTGGGAACAGTTTTCAAGTTAGACTGTTTCTGCACAGTGTACTCAAATTAACTTTTTGATGAAATGTATATGGCAATTCAAAAAAAACCATATTTTTGCATTTTTAGATTAAGGACATGAAAAAAATCTTCTGACCATACCAGTTTCTATTAAGACAGAGGATCATTTCCTATTTCATTTGATAAAAACAAAACTTATTTTCATAATTAAGGAGGAAAATCAGCTAGTGATTATAAATTGTCTGTTAGATATTAGCCTAAGTGCTTTCTATGTATTATTATATATATTATTTAATTTAATGTTCACAAACCCTTATAAGGTAAATACTATTATCATCTCCATTTCCTTTCTGGGAAAACTAACATTCAGAAGGTAAGAACTTTCCTACATTATACAGAGCTAGGAGCCTAAGAACTCTAGCTCCAGAGTCAAATATCTAACAGCTATATTATATATTTCAGATTCGTTGAGAATCTGTAAGGAGCATTAGAATGAAATATCAAGCCACCCTGGTAGCGCAAGGGGTTAAACTCCACACTGTGAAGCAGCCACAGCCCTGCAGCACGAATTTGATCCCACATGGCCCAGCAGACTCTCCTGCCTCCACCACTGCTCCCTCCAGCAGTGTACTTCTGTTCTGTTCTATTCCCCGCTCTGTCCCTGGTGAGCCCTCTCACCCCCTGCACCTCTAGCCTGTACCACAGTTCTTGTATATATAAATAAATCTTTAAAAAGAAAAATGAAATATCAGGGGGCCTCCCGGGCATCACAAGAGGTTAAGTAGCAGTACTTTGAGCTGTCTGTAGTCACTGCAGCATGAGTTCAATCCCTTGCCAAGGAGCTGACCCACAGGCTCAGCAGACCTCTGCTCCCCTCAGCAGTGTATTTTAGTAGATCCACCTGTTCTGCTCCCCACTCTGTCTCAGGTGAGTCCTCTCACCCCCTGCACCTCTGGCCTGTACCCCAGTTCTTGCTGTATAAATTAATCTTTTTAAAAAAGAGAATGAAATATCATCATTTCATATCAACTGTGTGAACTTGAGGGTAAAAAACGTAAAAAATATGAATCTCTCAATTCTCGACATCATGTTTTCCAGAGTTGTATTTTGTCTTCTTTGATATTCTATATCTGGACTCTCAATATAGAAAACTGTCCAACTTAGACTCAGGCAAAATTCATCCATGATCTCAAAAAATAATTGGCTTCCTTATTCTAAATATGTCACAAACATTTGCTAATTATCATGAAAAGATTATATTGAAATTCACATTGTTTCCAAAATTTTATATTCCTTTCCAGCCAAAATCTTGTCAAAATATTTCAATTAATAATAAAATCTTGCTTGAGTACAGACTTTTTAATGGTGCACCATTATTGTCACTTTTAGAAAATAAGTTAATAAACATAAATGAGAAATTTGCCTAAATACATTTTTTTGCTTATTTCAAAGGACTGTCAGCCACTTTCATTCCTTCAATATCATTTCCATTGCTAAATTCTCATGTTTTTAATTTTCGTCTTCTAATCTCTGACCTCTTCCCTGAATTTTCTCTCCCACTGCCCCATGGAATTCGTCACTTGGATAATTAGCATGCTTTCAAAATCAACACCGTTCCTGGTGCTTCTAAATCTGTTCAGATAAAACATACTCGCAATACTTATACAGGAATGCATGAGGGAAAATAAATAAAACTTTTTAAATTAGATAACATTTTTGGATAAAAATTCAGATATGACTCATTTAAGTTACCAAATCCTAACCTCAACAATCAAATTTAGAATTCATGTAATTCACCGGCTTCATTTTTTTGAAAAGGTATTTTATCCTAAGAGAAACACAACTTGTCCAAGACCATCATGAATTTGGAACTGACCTTCAACTAGAATTTTGAATCCTGATTTCTGCTCACTGCTGGCATTTTTATACTGAGCTTATCATGAGCAAGCCACCATACTGCATATTTGACTTACACTATCTCACTCTCCAAAACAACTCTGTGAGATAAGCATTATTATTTCATTTTTAAAGCATTATTAACTCACATCACAAATGAAGGATGTAAAGTTCAGGAAGGTGACTTTATTTATTCGGGTTTACCCACTGGAAGAGTCAGAATCCTAAGCCATGTCTGTTTCACTCCAGATTCCCTGGCTTTAAGCAGCTTGTCTAGGTCATCTACTTCCCTCCTATAAATGTCAGTTGTATGAATAAATAAATGGACTGGACCATTTTAATTATTAAATACATCATGCCATAGGGCTTTTCAAAGTAAAAACCTATGTATTCAAATGTGTTAAAAACTGCACATTTACACAAATCCGATGAATCCTCAAATTGCTCCATCTTTTCAAATGTGTCTGCAGATAATAAGCTGGTCAAACATTTTGTTAAGCTTTGTATTCTCTTTGTCAGTAATTGAGTATCCTGTATTTGGATTTCATTAACAGTTTATTAAAGTGTCCAGTACCTCTTTTTCTGAGTCACCACAGATGTTATCACCATAAATCGGTAATGTTCAATCTTAGTTTTATATCTCAAGATATGTTAAAATATTTTATGGGTATTAAAATAACTTTTACGGGTATCAAAAATAACTCATTTAGCTCACTAATATGTGGGTATTTATGTTTTATAGCTCTTCATTTTCTATGTATTACTTTAAGTGTGGAAATATTTTTTTTACAACAAAAACAAAAGGACAAGGACTAATTGGGGACACTTGGTGGGGAGGAGAGAGGGAGAGGGCTGAGAGCAAATAAGAGCTCAAGGGACTGAGGTAATGGTGCATTGGTGAAATGACATGGGAAATACATGGGGATTACAACTGATGTCAAATACATATAAATAAAGACAAAAAACTAAATTAAAATAAATTTTTAAAAAATAACAAAGCCTGAAAAGTATGAATTTTCCTCTCTTCATCTTTCTTGCTATTATGCTGCTATGAAGTTCTGGAAAGCTAAATTTCATAATATCCATTCAGGTTACAATATTCCATTGTGTTTAAAATATACTTCATGATTCTATGATTACTGTATAAAGAAAAGTTCTAATCACTTTGGTGGGACTTACAGATGTCTTGAAGTATAAATAACACTGCTTTCATAAGTATATGGGTATAGGACAAATGACTTAAGGAGAAATGGTGTTATAATTTTTAATATATGGCAGGGTTCTTTCATTAAAATTTTATTATAAAATTTAAAAAATAAAATAAATGTGGAAAGACTTAAGAAGAGATATAAAAGTTTTAAATAGTACAACTGTCAGTAATCATACAGGTAAAACAAACAGGACACATTATTAAAGAGGCAAAATATAGAGAACAGGAGACATTTGGGATGATGGTGTATGAACTTGAACTTACCTCCTCCTATGGACACAACAAGGAAAACCAAAGAACCATATTGAATAGAGAACCCATACTATTGGACTGCACATAATCCACTCACCCAGGAACCTAATGCAGTGTCACCAATCTGAAAAGCACCCCATTCATAGGCAAAGAATTTCACTTTCCAATCTTACTGCATCTGCTTGAGATGCAGGAAACTTTTGGGATGAATCCTGAATCAGAAACTCTGGTAGGCCCCAACCTGGTAACCTTATACAGCTTTACAATATCAAGCACTATTAAGCAGGCACCATTTTGGGACCCCACTTGGGATCACTCCCTCCATCCTACTGGACTTTGTGGATGAACCCACAAGAGTGCCACCCGACCGCCCTGTTGTGACATATATGTAGCATGCTTTGGCAAGTATGTGTCAGCAGCTCCTCCCCACTGCCATGCAGCTGCTGTACTGGGCCTATAACCTCACACATTCACTGTTTAACAGCTGCATGCAGACAAAAATATAGACTGAATTAAAAAGACAAAAATAGATATTATATAATAATAAAGTGATCAGCCCACAAAAGATACAATAGTCAGCAATATATATGAACCCAATGTAGAAACAGGTAAACACATAAAGCAAATATTAAGAAAGTTAAAGGGGAACATTCTCTGCCACCAAATGATTGTAGGAGATTTTACACTCCCCTTATAGCAATGAATAGACTTTTATGAATCAGAAAATTCAGGTAGCCAGAGCAACTGTAAGAAAAAAGAACATAGAGATACACACTCACTAACTTCAAACTGTACTATAAAACTACAATAATCAAAACAGTATGGGGTTAGAATAAAAGCAGACATGCATATCAAAGGAATAGATTTGATAGTCCAGTAATAAACCTACCCATATAGTGATAACAAATTGATGACAAATGTGTCAAGAACATAGTTGAAGAAAGCAGAGTCTCTTCAACAAATGGTATTAGGAAAACCATGTAGCCACATGCAAAAGGGTGAAACTAGACCACTTGTATACACCATAACCAAAAATTAAGTTAAAATGGATTAAATATTTGATAGAAGATCTGGAATCATAAAATACTTAGAAGAAAACATATGATATAGCCCCTGGACTTTGATATCAGAGCCCTCTCTAGGTACTGAACTGCAACAGCAGAAGAAAAAAAGCACAAATAAAGAGAGTACACACAAGCTGAAGAGCTTATACACAGCAAAAGAAACCTTCCTCAAAAGGAAGAGGCAAGCTCCTGATTGGTCACTGTGGCTACAGAAAGAAGATACTGGTCAAATCATTAAAAGAAGTTTCTAGTTATTCTCAAGATGACAAGAAGTCATTAAAAGGTAACATGGGGTTGTGGGATTGGATATAGGAAGATCCATTAAAAGCTTAACACAGTGATTCAGGTGAGAACTGAAGCTATCTGAATGACCTAAGGCAATATCCACAAAGGAAGAATTGAAAGGACATTTTTGATAAATAGTTGGTGATTTATTACACATGACATAACCAGATGATAGTTTACTTGATTCTTTTATTAAAGTTGTCTTAATGAGATGAATTAGATTGCTGAACAATTGATTGTGTAGATGGCCCACATAATACATTTTGACCATGATGGAGAACATATAATTGCTTATTCATAGCTATAGTTACTGCTTAAATTGGACAAGTTTTCCAATATTATCTTGTTGGTTCTATACCAGAAAGTGGTTTAGAGGTTCTCACAGTTGCCTCTTTGATTTTATATAGGTGAGAGGCATATTGCTTACTACTGCCTATTCAAATTCTTCCCAGGATTCTGGTCCTTTAAAAATTTGGGTTTCTGACACTGTATAAATTTCAGGTGTAGCACTTTATTCTTTGACATCTGTATACACTACATTACAATCACTACCAAAAGTCTAATTTCCCATCCTCTAGTGTACAACCATTTTATCCAACCCTTTTCATTTGGAAGACAGTTTCTTTCTCTGTGTAGAAGCTTTTTAGTTCAAGTCTGTCCAATTTGTTTTATTTTGTTTTTTCTGCTCTTGTAATTGGAATCAAATCCCTGAAGATATCTCTGAGGTAATGTCCAGAGGCTATCTAGCATCCATGTTTTCTTCTATGTAAGTATGGTTTCAAGTTCTCAAACCATTTGAGTTCTTTTTATAATGTGACATTTCCCCTGAGCAGAATGTTTCTCTTTCTTTCTATTACTTGCTTGACTTCCCCTCTGACACCCTACTCCAAACTTACTTCCTCAAGTAAAGCTTTCCATGACCTTCCCTAAACTAAGTTGCTCCTCCTCCGTGCTCCCTTTGCAACAGCTTCCAAACCATTTATTCTACAATGGCATTTACTATCTCCTGAACCAGAACAACTTCTTAAGGCCAGGGACTACATCATATTTATGTCTGTGTTCTAGTTTCTACTTGAGTGTCTGGACATAGAAGATGTTCAGTTGATATCTGCCAGAAAGGAAGATACGTAAAGCAGAACATTATTTTCCCACAGTATCTGATCCTAAGAATATTTTGGTGCTAATTAAAACAAACAAACAAACAACAAAAAAAAAAAAACACAGATCTCTAAAATAATCCCTTGGAGATTCATCTTGACCAATTTGAATTGGGGCAAATATTTTGTCTGTCTATCAAGTACCCCAAATCACTTTCATAAGGATGAATGAGGAAATGGTAAGATTACTGTAGTCATCATGACTGATGAACCTATGACTTTGTATAAAATACCAGTTTTTTAAGCTGTCTCTCTTTTACTTGGTGGCTATCTGTGCTGCACACATTTAAAAACAATCAGAAACATTTTTCATCACATGAAAAAGAAGGGCATAAGGATAATCTAACCATAGCTCAAAATATAAACTCAGCAAGGGGCTCGGTTATGATTTCAACATTGTTTGCACTCTTTCAGCTAGTGTTTTCAACATGGCCTGAAAATGTCACGACTCAGGGTAGTTATTTGTAGAACTGCTTTAAAAATTTATCTAAACCACTATAATTTCAGACCTCGTACTCAAACTACCTAGTTTGCTTGTAAGAAATCCACTTACTTGGCTATTAGACAGCTGCTGAAACTAACTTAGTATGTAACATTTTATTCTTTAACTCCAGGAATACAAACATTCCAAAAGACTGTCTTCATGTTGCTAACCTCTCATCATAGCTCCTTCCATAATCCTTGCAATACCTCTTCACCACCACTATTCAAGGAAAACCTTTTGCAGATCATTAACACACTCTGAATTGCCAAATCTAACAAACTTTTTTCAGTACCTATTGACCTCTGAACTAAGTACAGACAAGTCTTTTTTCAATATTCATTCCCTGTTGACTTTCAATTCCCCACACACACACCTTTCTCTTTCTCTCTCACCACCAGGCTACCATTTTATCTCCTTTGCTAATTTTTTCTTCTGCTTCTCCTGCCTTGAAATGCTTGCTTCCATTTTAGAATCTAAACTTGTTGGGCTTAATGTTAGGTTCTTTGAAATTTGACAAGTTGTCTAGAACAGCACTAGTTATACATGACTTTTAAATTAATTAGGATTAAATAACATTAAAAATTCAATTCCTCAATCACATTATCCACATGTCAAATGTTCAACGACCACAGTGGCCACCATATTATATTGCACAACGCAATTATTTAACAATTTTATGCCTCATGGCATAAAATCGTATTGGACAACATTAAACATTGATGTAGACAACCAGACTACTTGACTTTCTCACCTCAAGAATTGAGCTCATTTCATTCCATCTACCTGGAATGTTTTCTAAAGTGTTAAAGTTCTACTATGAACTCCCAAATTATTTATACCACTCTTACACCTGGTGTTTTCTTCTGTTTTCAATGGTATAAACATCTGCTTTCCTTGATTAGTGACTAAAGTGTTTGAAGAATTGATATTGCCTATCTTCATTGTGTGCTTTCACTATGCAAAGTTAAGTGCTCAATAAGTCTAAAAGCTTCATAATTCAGCCATGAAATGCACCAAATTGTACCATATTAGTGTTATGGATATTGGAATTTAGGGAAATGACATGACTGGCCAGATGAAGAGTTTGAGATGCGAGGTGATTGCTCAGGGTCAGAGTGATGAATCCAGAATCACTTCAGATTGTTATTCAATTTTAAGTCCAAATCCTGAATCACAGACGCACATTGTTTTTCCAACTCATTCACAGTATTAGTGTCCACTCCATATGTCTCGTAATACTGCACAGCTCCCTTGGTAAACGAATAAGTAGATGAATAATGCCTTATATGTATAAGGTAATTCACAGTTTATAAAGTTTGTTGACAACCATAATTTATATCCATATGATTTCCCCAACAGCTCTGAGGCAGCTCCACAGGAAACCTTATCTCCATTTCACAGCGGCTGAGGGGTTCAGAGGCCTCCTGAAGTTCTCAGAGCTATTTAGTGACAGGGCTAGTTCTTTAGTCCAATCCTCTGCCTCTAAATTCCATCAACCTTTCATTCAAATCCCCTAAAGGCTCAAAACTCATCAATAACCAACAAAGATTCAAAGTGTTATATCTCAATATAGTATTTTCTACTCGCCCTTTTATTCTTTAGAAAACATGATAATGAGACTTAATTATTTGTTAAGAGGAAGGGGAAAAGTAGTTTAGTCAAGTTTTCAGTGCTAATTTAACAGTCACATATTTAGATATTTATCATATTGTTTCTGCCCTAACACCATTAAAATAACTTGTTTATATTAAACAAAATTCTGGGAATGTTAATTAGCAATTTAGGTATGAATATGCATGATTATTTTTAAGTCCACTAATAATATGCATGGGTCTTATCTGTAATTATATCTGCACGTTCCTTTTTCTCTCTTTCTCCTTCAGGAAAGTCATTTAAAACACATTTGGAAAATATTTGAAAAAAATTACTTCTATTAGTCTTATTTTCCAGAATTTTCTCAAATGTTTTGTAGTTATACGTATTTTTTTCCTTCACCAAGCAAAGCAATATATCATAATACATATCATATTGTTGACAAAATGTACAATTCAAGGAATTAGTTTCTTATCAGTTAAATAAAAGTTAGACCATAGTTTATTACTAATTTTTCATATACTTCAACAGTTGTACATTCTGTCTTGTTTCTGTAGTGACATTTAACAGTGATATCACATTTCCTTTATTTCACACCTATTATAGTGCCTTTTCTCAGTAATAATGCAGATTCTTAATGAAAATCATTTTATCTAATGTGAAAAGTCTAAAAAGTATTTACCCATGACAACCTTGCCAGAAGTGGCAAAGGTCAGTTTCAAATCCAGGCCTGCCTCATTCCAAACCCATGATCTTCTCACTATGAGTGACCAAATGGTTGAATGGTAGAGTTTTAAATGAAAGACCTCTTGGGTAAATAAACATGCCTGATATCTATTCACAAAAATGTTTATTTGATGAATAAATCAATAAATGAATGTGTGGATGAAGCTCAATATACATCATCTCATTTACCTCCCACCAAAAGGGAATATTTTCAAGTAGACATTCAGGAGGAATAAATTATTAGGAAAATGTTTTAGCAATGATGAGGTTTTTATAAGATTACTCTTCTTAAGTTCAATAGTCTTAATGCTCAAGTAATTTGCTTCAAGTCTATAATGCCCTTGGATTTCAAGTGGAGCAGTCTGGTCATCTGGAAACAGAAAATTAAGGATCTGAAATATTGTTAAATAAATAGATTGAACTGATATTAACCTCTGAGGATGTTAAGTGCTTTCACAAAAAGGCCATGAGATAGAAGCAGGAATAACGCTTGCTATACCCAAATATCGCCTTCATTCCGAATTTAACTTCTGCAATTTGACCTAATGTTACACAAGGCATATGGGCCCTCCACATGAAGAGTTTGAACTGATTTAAAGCAAATACATCACATGAGCAAGAACGCAAACTCAAATAGCAGCAACATATCCTGTGTTAAGGTCCTTAGTTTCCACACCTGCCCTCACTATCTAAACTGGTATCTGGTTGCTTTACCAGAGGTTTATTTTAAAAGCCTTCTAACTATTTTACCTGTTGTCGACCTTTCTTCCCACTCTCACTCTTCCTAGAAATGGCTGCTAGAAAAATCTTCGCCAAAGACAGCTTTTATCACAAGCTCAAAACCTATCAAAATTCTCTAAAACCTGGAATTTGAACAGATTCTTAAAGTCTTTACCGTCTCCACCATCTACTCATGAATATCTCCCCATGGCAGAGTCTCCATTAGTAAAAAACGACCTTCTGCCATGCACTGTGTGAAATAAACTTTTTTTTTTTTTTAATCTGTGTTTCTGGCACACAGTGATCCTAATTTAGAGCTTTGGAACCTGCTTTGAAAATTATCTTTGACAAATTTTCACATGGATACATTATCAGTCTTTGTATCAGTAAGGGTTCCAGTAGGAAACAGAATTCGTCCCGGATGGTTCAGATAAAGATAGCAGCTTCAATAAAGGAGTTAGTTACCAAATTGTAGACGGAATTGAGGAACAGGAATGGGAGGCACCCAGAAACTAGCAGCAGTGAGAAACAAGCCTACTCTGAGGGATGAAGAGACAAGGAAGAGTCATGGTTACACAAGAGCTGGGAACATGGAAGAGGGCAGCCCAGAGGGAGTTATTTGTCTGAAGGACCCTACTACTGCCAGGACATGGAGAAGAAATGGCCCACCCTGTCTCTCCTCTCATCCTCTGATAGCTGACTAATGCCTCCCACTGGCCAAATCCAGGATGAAAACCGTGGGAAAGAGACCTGAGGGTACAATGCAAGGGACAGCATCTGGGAACACAGGGAAGACACAGAAAGAAGGAGAATTATAGGTGCACAGCAAGCGGAGACAAAGTCACATAAGCCCCTATGGAACTGTGCCTTCCAGAGGATTCTGGAGGATAATTCTGAGATTACATCACATTCAAAGTGAGAAAAGAACTACAGACCCACCGAAACCTCAGTCATGCATCAATCTGAGCAATTTTACTTAGAGGTTCAACTTCCTTTCCTTTAACATAAAAATAAGACTCAGTTTATAGAATCTTTCTAAACATTTGATGAATATACCTACATATATCCATCATACATATGTACACAGTCATCATATATGTATATATTCATCATATATACGATTATATGTATATATAAAATGGCTAGCACTAAGTAAATAGCAACTTTTGTTACAGACTAAATAAAAATTATATATATATCTTCATATAAAACATCTTATAATAAAGGAATGTCTTCAGATAAAATATCTTGTAATATCTTTGAATGAACCATCAAAGATTAAGAATTGGTGAGTACAGGTGCTCACCTTTATAGCACGCCTTTATCCCCTACCCTTTGCCTTAAAGGCAGGGCAGGGCATCTTCAGGAGTTGGCAGGCAGACCATTTTATCTTACACTAGTGACTTGGATGCCATTTCTCTTCTCTCGACTCAGTAACAGACGGTGCCCTGGACAGCAGTGACATCTGCAGCCCCAAGGGAGAAGGGTCAGCACAAATTTTAATTTTGCTTTTGGTTTGGGGCTTTAAGTACACAAACATTTTTTTTTTCTCCCTGTCAGTTTGCATCTAGCTTTGTAGCTGACATTTTTTAATGCTTTATTTATTCAGATTAACCCAGAAATTTATAGCTCTAGGGTTTTGTTGTTTGTTTGTGATTTTTTGCTTATTATGCTTTATGATTCTAATTCAACCTCCTTGATTAAAAAAAAGGAAAATGTGAAAAAATATTCTGTGTCATTTCTGTATTACTAAGGAGGTTAGGAAGGAGGGTGTTTGCTCTTTTTGAGCTTCCTCTCATCACAAAATGCTAACATTTGAATATTTTAAATGAAAAGAAACAAGAACACTAGGGATCATCCATAAAATATGTGGGCGATTTGACTCAGCTAGAAAAAGAAACAAAAACTGATAGGAAATATTTATTAAAAATTGTGTGTTGTGTTCACTAGTAAGTGTGAAATTCCACACTGGTCTCTATGAAAGTGAAAATGAACGAGTGAATGACTAAGTAGACAGATAGTTAGACCGACAGGCAGACAGACAAGGCTTTATTCTTAGAGGTCAAGTGTCTTCAATGAAACAGTTTCATCCTCCTAAATTCAGTTTCAGGGAAATTTCTGTAACAGGAGACTACTGATATTTAAATGTTTTGGCTACATTTGGGGCCATAAAAATGTCCTACTCAGGTATCCCACAGAGAGAAAGCATATATCCCTAAATAAGTAAAACAGTATCCTCTATTGAGATTCTATCCATTCTCAAGAGTATTTGTAATTTCCCTGTGCCCCTAGGCAATTTTCGGAGGTCAAAGAGAACAGGAAAAACTGTGTCTATAGGATAATAAGATCAAAATAGAACTGAAGGTTGGCCTCAGGTAGCTATTTCTAATGGAGACAGTCACAGGACAATAAAAACTATGGTTTATGTCCAAATAAGTCTCCTTGGTCAAGGAGAGACTAACTAGATATAATCTGAACTCAAGGGTCAATTCTGATTGGCCTCCACCCAGAACTTCACAACTAAACTCAAGAACTTTTCACAGACAAATAATTACACAGCTAATTTGGATGTTTGCTTCAGAGAGATAATTCAAAGCTGCTTTATCTTCTTAGTCTTGATTTGTCTAACCTAGATAAACATCCTCAATTTATAATAGAATAAGGAGCCTCATTTCAACTATACAACCATTAGAATAAGAAAGTAAAACAAACTGGGCCTTCTCTTATTTTGATGGCAGAAAAACAAATAGAACAGTGCATATAAATCATTCTGACTAGTAGATCACATTAACAACAATTCACAGTAAGGAAGGCGATAGATGGGATTTCTGGCCCTGGTTCATCTCCTTGGCCCTTATATAAGTTACTTATTGCAACTGATCCAGTTTTCTAGTCAGTCAAAATGACAGGATAAATATTCTCTGATATTTTTCCCAAATCTAAATATATATATATATTGTTTTGTGTATCAAGAAGGGTAGAAACATAATTTTATGAATTACAGACCTGTACTTCAGTTGGGCTACATTTTAGTAGCCCTGAAGCAGTCAAATGTATATTCAAAAGCCAGACAGAGAGGACTCATTCAGAATCATACTAATTTGAAGAGTCCAACCTAAAAAGACAGAAATGCCTCTGAACTAAGCTATCTTAAATTATATTTGTTGATGTATTCCACATCAATTTGTTGGATATGTATCAAAGTTATGGCTGAAAGAGAGAAAAATCATTACAGAAATAGAGAGATGACATTTTTAACCATATTCTCTAAAATATCAGTTGCATAAAAATATGTATTTTATACATATTTTTATATATTTTCTTTGATAAAAATCAAAATCAAACTAGAGATAATACAGATAGTTTAGCAAGAAAAGATCTAGAGTGAATAATATTAAAATATATCATAAGACCTTACATATTAATAAAATGAGCAGTGATTTTTTTTTCTTCTAGCTCTCTAGAAGTTATTTAAAAGTCATCATCCTCACAAGTAGTAGTTAATAAATGATGCAAATAATTTATTGATGCTATAAACCAAAAGCAATATGCAAGCAGAAAGCTTTATCCAAAATGACTGAGCTCTATAGGAACATTTCCTTAAAAGATACAGACATGGGAGCATTTTCTACAACCAAGAACTGAATGCCATTCACCAGTGGATTAAATAAAGAAAATCAGAGGAAATAATTGAGCAGCCACATTGATTGCATAAACCCTCATCAAAGATAGAAACATTTACATAGAAATTTCATGACTAAACAAAATGCAAACAACCCAAATACTTTTTCAACCAACAACTAGAAATCAATAGCGTAATAAACCTTTCACTTTTTCTGTCTTTTTTCATCATTACTCCTGACTTTAAAAAAAGAAAATAGAACATAGCATTTGTTGAAGTTTTATGCAGTTATTGAGTCCCAGCCCTATCTCTCATTCTCAAAGTCAACTTAGCAACTAGAAATGACAAAGTAGATCATGTTCCATTGGAGAGAACTGTCTTTCATTTATAGTGTAAACTTAAGAATATATTACCTATCACAGAAGTGTTTCTAGGTTCTAGTTAGTCATTGAACAAATATTTATCTAGTGTCTTGTAAGTGGCAGACATGGTGCTTTACATGCTTTACATGGTTTCTTTATGGAAAGGAGAGCTCATCTACTCAGAGAAGTACTGTAAGTTGGTAGGGTTTGTACCGTTTTCTGAAGCCTCACTCATCAGCAAACAGAAGAGGGAAGAATTTGTAAGAATAGAATGTCTTTCTGGACAACCCAGAGTTCTCTTCTGTGAGCAACCTTTGATTACATACATCTGCATCCAAAGGAGACCCTGATTATCAACTCTCCTTGCTCACAGTGAGTTCACCACATCATGAGTGAAGCATCTATACTCTAGCCAAACCCTATATCATCCAATGCCATCTCCAAACCAGAGTACAGTTCTGGTCTTTATCCAAGAGTGATGGGTGCAGCACCAAGCCTGGCTTTGCAGAGACCTCAGAGGGACCCATTTTCTGATGCTGATGCAAAATGTATTTTAAGAGCCTTGCAAAGAAGTCAAGGGAAGAAGTGGATAAACTCAGAACTGAGAAACACACATCCTACCACAAACTAAGTCCTAACTTCTAAAAATAGATGTTCCAGCAAGAGGTAGCTATTAACATAAAAAAGGACAAAATCAGACCAAGGTTACCTCCATATTCCAACTTCCCCCAAACACACACACAACCCGTTCCTACTACCGAGCCATCAACACCTGGCTTACTCTGTATCTGAACATCTTTGATAGAGAGCTGGAAAAAAAAATCACTGGCCTTTCACATCATCCAACCAATTTGTTGCATCCTGTAGCTGGAAATTGTGGAACACTTAAGCATAGGAAACACAGAGTGAATTGAATAGCTAATAGAGAAATTAGGTTTAGGTGATTATGTATTAAAAAATCAAATTCAGTTTTTAATTTTTGAAAAGTAACTCAAGAACAGTTTTAAACCTTCAAAGAGCAGAAGAGGGGACATTTCTAAGTATCTTCTACCTTCAAACATAACTTTTCTGAAATAAAAGGAGGATACCCAATCTGTCATCATAATAAATATTCTTACTTGACTCCCAACTCAAGCTTGTCTTTCTCCTTGAAAATTAAGTCCCCAAATGGCAGCAGGCTGCATTTTCTTCCACTTTGGGGCATATGGCACAGTGTCTTTCCTGTCACAGTGCCTTACAAATAGTTTGAAGGGATGCCAATGGCATAATTTTACCCTAATCTTTGAAAACATAAGTAACACAAGTAACTCTGTGAAGGTACAATAAAGTTTTGCTATACTATTATTGGCTTATTCCAACCCAAAGGCTCTATCACAGCATCAAAGCACATGTTGTAGCAGAGACATGGATGACATGGTTAGGCTGCAAAATTCAAAGTGAGCTTCCCCACGGCATTGCCAGGAATCGCATGTACCTTTATCTTACCCATCAACACATCTTGAGAGCTACAAAAAAAAAACAATAAATGAAGAAAACAAAGTAACAAAATTCCTGAAATTTTATACCTTTTATTTTGCATTGAGCTTTTTTTTTAACAAAGTTTGCTACTTCTGCATATTTTCATTTTTTCCTGTGCACTTTGTATTATAGTTTCGAAATAACTTGACTAGAGATCCCATACTATATAGATCTTTAGACATGTAATAATGACCAAAAAATACTAAAGCAATAGCTATAGTGGTGGGATGTGCTACTGAATCCCACTACCTAAAGAAGTGACATCTCTATGGTATCAGCAATGATGTCAAAAAGACAAGAAAAGAGAGGAGTAAATTAGAAAATCCATAGATTAAATAGACTTCATTAATTACTGAGCAGGATGCATGCATTCATTAATGCCTACAGATTCATAGCATGGTAATTAATGGAAAGTCACTGTATACATATATTTCTGAAAATAATTCATACTTCATCTTAGAGACTCAAAATTTCATCATCCATTATATGTGAATGGAAACTATCTTTACTAATACCCTTCACCCCTAAGTTTGTAAGTAGCTAGTGTCCCAGAAAATAAAATACATAAAATGAAATTTTATGAAACTGAAATCAACCTTAGTTATTTATTCTCAGTGGCAATAAATGAATATACTAGAGCAGAAGGCTAAGGGGCTGAAAAAAGGGAAGGCTGCATTTTGGAAGGACAGAGAAGCATTTTTCTGGAAATGTGTGCAGACAAGTTAGACTCATTCAAGAGACTGAGAAAACAAGAGTGAGGTGGACTAGATATGGTCCTTCTAGGTGTCTCAAAAAGGACATTTTTAATCTGGAACCTGAAATGAGGATGGGATACACCTGAAAATCAAGCCACATGAGACCACTTTATCAAGAACCAGCATTAGATGAAAAAGAAATGTAGTTAGACACCCAAGACCTAGCAAGTGAAACCTATAGTTCATTTATAATTATTCCATTAAGACGCATTGAAAAATGACATTATGTATAGTTTAAAAATGCCTACACAGATTTCCTTGCAGTAAATCTACTCTCTAATTTCTCTTGCCCTGTTAAAGATACTACTGAGATCCCAGAGGTCAATCAAGGACAAAAGTTTTCTGACCACAAGGTTGTGGACCTTGGATGGAGCATCTTAGTCTTTGAAACCACAAGTAGCCCAGGTCACTCTGTGCAGGTACAATCACATTCTGCTTGTACCTACAGAATTGGCTTATCCCAGTGATTGCTCTATCACGAAGTCAAAACACATGTTGTAACAGAGACTTTGCAGTTGAAGCCTGTCATCCTGCTCTCCAGTGGGTGACATGTGCCCAGGAACATGTGCTCTGTGTTCCCGGCAGTGACAGGAGGGAACTATCAATGAGGAACTGTGCTGAGGTTGCCCCACTTTCAGCAAATCTTACTCTCTATTTATATCAAAATCATCATCACTTCCAATGATTATCCATGTTTCTAGTTCTCATTCTTCCCAACTCTCTAAAATACTCTCCCAAATACTAAAAGTTAAAAGAATTGGAGGAACATATTGTTTGCCCATTCTCATAATCATCTGTCCTAAAGGTCATTTAAACATTTCATCAAAGCTGCAGCTGTCTGGGGAAGAAAGTGAGCTATGTGGCCAGGACAGATGCCAAGGGAGGGGTACCCATCAGTCATAGGTTCCAGAAAGAAATCAGAAATGGGGATATTTTCTGTCATTAGGCAGGGACGAAATAGCTACACATTCTTGTATAGTCTCTACTGAATTAAACCTTGGTACCAATTAATGAATTTCCCCTGAGAGGCATAAAGCCCAAATTCCCAGAAAATCTGGCAGTGCATTGAAATGTAAACTAGCACTCCTGAAAAAGAGGGGGTAGGTGGGCATCCTAAACAGATATGAATTATTTGTTTTTCTGCTACTTTGGATCAGCTACACCACTGCTTCCTTTCACAGGTACAAATACACAAAAGAGGGCTTCTGTTTCATAAAAGTAGCTCAGACAAAGGACACTCCTCAGGGTGCTGAACCCAGAGGCTGGCAGCCAGCCCATTCTCTGTGCTCTGGTCTGCTGGTACTTTTCACTTCCACAGCTATCAGCCTGCTTCAGACCCACGCCTTCACTCTGACTGGGGACAAAGAGAAGATCACAGTGGAAATCCTTCTGTATGCTGCTAATAAGCCTATTTAGAGTCAATGAGAAAGCCTCATTTTGCACCAATAAAAGCCTTCATGAGTTCTACTGAATCAGTAAAACCAAAATCTTTCTCTGCACACCCTGTCCTCATTTTACATCAGGCTGAGAGGTGAAGCTCAGCAAAACATCAGATTCGATGACCTCTAAGTTTCCTTTCTTCACTAATGTCCTCTGATTCTCTGTTGGCTAATGGGATTTGAATTTTATTTAAATCATCACATGTTCTGATGGATCCTGAGCCCCCCTTCAGTTTTAGATAATCTCACTGCTGAATCAGCACATTCAAATCTTGGATCTCTCTTGGCAAGGAACTGCATATCCCATCTAACAGCTTAGTTATTATCGCCTACATTCTTTCTGAAAAAGACTTGGGTAAGAGAGAGAATTAGAGGTTATTCTCATTTCCCACGGCAAGGCCAGGGAAAGCTTTGTTCTTTCGTGAACATGAACAAAAGCCAGCACGTTAATGGTTTAATAGTTATCATTTTTGCAGATGAAAATCCGTATTTCGAACCATTTGGCCATTGATGATCATTCTTCTGATGACGATCATTCTTCTGCAGCTAAAAGTGTGGGTCACTGGTTAAATAGGTAGTGATACAGGACAGACTGACATTACCTGTTGGCAGACTACTAACTCCTGTTCCAGCAAGAACATAGTGGAGTAGTTCAGAAAGACATTAAGTGCCACTTCCAACAAAAACAGTCCTTTAAAGTTCGATGTTTGACCACAGAGCAGTTTGTTAACCTAAGGCACCTGAGCCACTTGAACAGTCACTATGCCAGACATGTACACTGCTAGCAACCAACATCACCACCAAAATCTAGAGACAGAAAAAGCCCAGATTCAGTAAGAAGTCTTAGAGGTTGTAACATTGCAGGATCACACAGCTAAGATGCATTGTTTGAGTGTCTATCAGTGAGACTGAGAACTTGACTAGACACAAAGGCCAGAAATGCCTAGTTCCTCTTAGGTCTTATGATTCAGTTGGTAAACGTGCAAGCACTTTGAACAGGTTTTCACTTACACTGCAAAGAAAAATGCTTAGCTAAATGACTGACTCTGGGTGGTAAGTAGCATACCACCATCTGTAAAATAATATTCTGATAGACTAGAGGACATGCTGTTTAAAGGAACCCAAAGGTAAATTCTTTTGATCAATTAAGGAGCATTCATTTATATGTGTGTTTTTTAATTGTACAACTTGTACAGAAATATGCTTCACTGAAATATTGCTGAAATGCTGGGTATCATTTTAATGTAAATAAATCAAATCACATTTTATTTTCCCTGGGAAATCAGTACTTAAGACACCTGTGGTGAATCCATTTAATATAAATAAGTTGTCTGCATTTCAAATGTCAACCTCTTGATTTATTGTAGATTTTAATTTTTTTGTATCTCCCCAAAATAAGGCATGTACATGTCATGTTAAATAAATCATTTCTATTATTGATAATGCATTTATTTGTTAGGATGCATTCAGCTGCATACAATAGAAAATTCAATGCAAAATGGCTTTAAAATTGAAATATGACTCTAGAATTAAGGTTACTAGAGAGGGAGGAGAGAGCAAAGTGGGGAGGGTTAACGGTGTCTGTGGTGGTGGGTGTGATGTAGTGGGACCTGCATATGAAAGAGGTGTGAGTTTATTCCCCTAAATTATATGTGTTGTATTATAAAACATTGTCAATTATAAAAAAAATTTATGAATTCTTAAAAACTGAGAGGGTCTTGTTATCGCACAAGAATGGAAGTGCATTCTAGGGCAGGTTAATTCGCAGGTTCAAAGTGACTGAGGTCACTTCTACCCCCCACATATGCTAGGAGTCAGCAGGTACAGTCTAGACACCAACTGCAGATATAATAACCAGAAAAACAAAGTGATTCCCTCACCACCTCCCCTGCTCTTGGAGGGTCTTGGAAAGTTTCCCATCTGTCTCATTGACCAAAACTATGTTACAAGTTAGCCTTTCAGTCAAACACCAACAAGCAGGACAGGGCCAATCTAACTGTGACAAGCCAATCAGAATTAAGTGAGTTATGTGGGTATACATGAAAAGCAAAGCACCCCGTAAGTCTGTCAGACTAGCTTTCTGTTGTCCAATGATAGCCACATGAAGCTATATACATGTAAATATAAACTAAATGAAAATTAAAATTAGTTTCTCAAATGCATTGGCCACATTTCCATTGCTCAATGGCTATAGGGACTAGTGGCTATTCCACTAGACAATGCAGACATAGAAATTTTTTTCTCATCACAGAAAGTTCTATTGGCTAACGCTAGCCTACCAAAAGAGGAAGTTGCTGCTGGAAAGGTAAGCAATGATATATACAGCAGGTATTATCTATATCAGCTTTACGCATATTATCTCCTCTAATGTCAAGTTTTGTTATCAAGTGTCAGTTCAGTTTGGACTGACAGTCCGAGCCAAGGATGGGAAAACAGAATTAGAAGGGTCTTGAAGTATTTCACATACCTACAGAAAGGGCATGGTAACTACCTCGTTCACATCTCTGTGCTAGCTACATGCCAAAATCATTCCTCCAGGCCAACTTACATCTCATGCTGAGGACAAGCTCCCCACATCACATCTCACAATCTCACCCTTCACCCTCCCATCCCCAAAGGAACTCCTCCTTTGCTTCCAGTTTTCAATATCCCTTAGAAGTTTCCCCAGTCATTCATATGTCAAGAATACTCTCTCAACCAAAGACCCAGTTTCCCAATGCAAGAATTCCTGGTTTCCTAAGAATTCACTTCTTAAAATACTCGGTTAATTATCAAGCCCTAAATATATTTCTTAAAAGGTCTTTTCTACCCATCTACATCTCTCCATCTCCTCAGCAGGTCAATCATAACCTGGCCACTATCAGCTCTGGAGGAATTACTGTAATATCTAATCAGTCTCCCTTCCACCACAGCCATGCCTCTCCCATACTATGCTACAGTCAGAATAATCTTTCTTAAAATGGAAATCCAGTTATGTCACTGAACTGCTTAAAACCTTTTAGTACCTGTTTATTGCCTTTCAAAACAAATTTCAGCTTCCTCATGATACATATAAAATCTTACATGATCTGTCCTACGCCTAGGTCTATATCCTCCCTCTTGTCATTCTCCCACCCTACTCTTTACTCCCACAATCCTATCAGACTTGTTCAGCTCCTCAATCTCTCATCTTTTATCTACTTGCATCTGTGCTTCCTTCTATTTGAAGTAATAGTCCTACTGATCACCTCTTCATCTAATCTAAATTCTGCAAGTTTTAGTCTCAATATTAATAATCTACTCTCTTCTTCCCGTCGCTACCCTGTATCTCCCTAGTCCACGCTCCCATTCACCTTATGTATGTATTTCATTGCAAACTTGTGACTCCATTACCCATCTTTGTAATTAGACTATAAGACCCATGAGGGCAAGAACCTTATTTGTGTTGTATACTAACATTCCCCAGATGTCTAATAGATAAACAGTACATTAAATAAGATGAGCTGAATTCATTCTTCATTCAACAAACCTTTAATGGAAGAATGTTTGTACCATATGCCATCCTAGGCACTGAGGCATAGCAGAAAACAAAACAAAGCTCTTTCCCTCATGCAGCCTGTGTTGTTAGGGCAAAAGGAACCAAAAGTCTAAGAAACAAAGAAACATGTTCCCTGAATGAACACATTCTTAACTGATACTGTCTCTCATATTTTCCTAGTTATCTTGTCATTATTCCTCTATCTCATTGGTGGCAGTCTGGATATATGGAACTTTCCCTCAGAGAGTATAGATGCAGCATTTTTAAGCAGAGACATAGTTTTTATAATCAGCAAATCAAATATCCCGGTTAGTGTTTGGCAGATAGGCACAGTCCTGTATGTGTTTCTAAAAACATTATCTCCTCTATAATATCAGGGCAATTAGGAATTTAAAGACAAACTACCAGAAGAGTGGATTATTTTTTTCGAAGTAAAGGTCTTCATAACTACTTGTATTGATCCTTTTCTTTATTTAAAATTATTATTCCAACAATTAAAATATTCGCCAAAAAGTTGCCAAACTAGTCCCCATACATCATATTTCTAAGTGTAAAATGGAAAAGTGAGAAGCCTACTTGGTCATCGACTTTGACCAAAGAATTTATCATTCTATGAATGTGCTAAGTCTGAGGGTGCAAATTCTACCTACCAGAAACTTAGAAACCAATCACTTCATTTTTCCATTATCTTCTTCATAAAATATAAAACACGTTAAGGAGAGGTGCTGGAGGAGTTAGCATGATATAGAAATGATACAGAGTTTTAACAGAAGCCACAAATAATTAAGAAATATGACTCTCCAGGAGATTTTAATTAGCCTTAGTAAACTGCTCGTATTATATTTTATGTCTCTTTGCCCAAATGGATTCCAAATCTTTATTCAACTAGAAAACACTCTTCTTTGGGTGTAAGTCATAGTATGGAATCCTCTCAAATTCAATGTCTAAAGGAATCCCAATATCAATTTCCTAGGGAAAAAAATCATTTTCTAATATAAACAAATAGTCAATATATGTCCTGTTTTTTTTTTTTTGGGGGGGGGGGAAGGTATCACATGTTGACAATATTGATCTACCTTTATGATTATTTCTTATTTTGTTGTGTTTGTTTTAATGAATCAATTCCCTCATTTGAGGTTAATAAGCACCAAGGAAAAGACAGCATCTTCTACTGTTCCTGTACTTGTGTAATCCCTCTGTCATCTTCAGTGGTCCAAGCCTTAAGGTGAATTTACAGATACTTAGTTCTCAAAAATAGTTATCTGTTACTGGATCATCTGTGTTCCCTTTCCCATTTTTAAGTTCTTCTGCATAATGTTCCAGGAATCACATTCATCCAAATATGCGTGACTCTCAATCAATTAAACTCAATTTTATTCTTTGCAAAAGTGCATTCCTAGACTCCTAATTTTGATTCTGTGGAATGGTACTTCACTGTTTTAAATGTGAATTTTATGTAAAGTTGAAGTTCACTCTAATCAGAGGAAAGAATCTTTATGTGTCCACTATTCCAAAGTATTAGCACCTCTCAGATAAAGGTCACCAATCTGATGCTTCGCAAAGAAAATACTTTATCTTAGATGGCCATCGGAAAAACATCCAGGGCACACTACTGGTGGGGGGTGGGAGGATCAGATTCCAGTCTCCCTTACTTTCAGGTAACTAGAAGACTTCAGACTCACTTTGCCTAGACAGGCCTCAACTTCCTTTTCTGAAAAAAAGAGAGAATGGAGCAAAATGCTGTCTATAGATCTTTTCCACTCCTTTATGATGACAGTGCAGTTTTTTGAAGTTTTCAGAATATTTTTGGATTCAACCATGGCAAACTTTGCAATCTACTTTGCAGATTTTGGAGAAACAGGTGCATCTGTGTACATTTCTTTAAATTTAGTAATTAAGCTTCTCACTTTCAAATTTCCTAATGACACACACATACACATTATTGTATCTTTACACTTCACTGATCTAAAATACTAATTGAAAATAATTTATAGAAAAAGGGCTGTGAATTTTTGCATTTGACAATTTACAGTCTTATTTAGATGCTCTTCTTATTACAACTTGTTTTATCAGTAATCTTTAACACAGTGGATATCTAGTCTGATAGCTAAGCACCAAGTACTATCGGTATATCTCTAAACTAATTTGAATACCCTCTGCTACGAAGTGTGGCCCAGAGCCCACTGGCAACCGTAGCCACTGGGAACTGGTCAGAAATGCAGAATGCCTCATCCTAAATCCAGGAAATCAAAATCTACATTTAACCAGGTGCTCTGGTGATTTGTGTGCGCACCGAAGTTTTAGAAGTGCGGTTATAGATTACAGTGTTTCCCACACTGCTTTAAAAGGTAGTTATTTTTTTTTCTACAAGGGAATGAATAAATGAGCAGACTAACGGTAATTTAACAAAGTGAACTGCTATAACTCAGTGCTATTGGATTTAGAGTTATGGAAGCTTACAGCTGATAGTTTCTCCTTTAAAAAAAAAAATACAGTCTGACATCTACTCTTATAAATGGCAGGGGCCAGGCCACAGGATAAAAAGGTTTATTCTGTTCAATACCCACTCACAAATACTACATATATCACTGAAAATCAATATGAAGATTAAAATATTTACTGTCTTCTATAGGATTCAGTAACAACCAATGTTATTTTTGTTTCACTTTATAGCTGGTGATTCTAAAGTTCCATAATATATTGCTATGCTAAAGTATCATAAAGAGAAAAAAATATTTTTTACACTATGTGATAAAAACTCTGAAATCAGTAAATATGAAAGTAAATTGAGGATATAAAAGTCAAGGACAAATTCAAATAAAAACAGAACAGGGTCTGGTTACAACTCTAGAGACTAAAAATGTGATTTTTTTTTAATAATTCACTTAATTACTCTGGGTTCCAGTTTCTTCATCTAGAAATGAGAGCATGATGCTGACTTTATGCCCCACTCCAACATTCTGAAGTCTAGTATGTCTGAAATCAATGCCTGGTTTTTCATCTCAGATGCATCTATTGAAATTCAATATGGACTCTCAGAGTGGCATACATAAGTCATCTGGGATCTCAGTTGTTTTACTTGCCAAGAGAACAGGAGCATGTGAGCTAATGGCACCTCCATGGTACTAATATACCAGAGTTTTACTTGATGCAAAGGAGAAATGGGAAAGGCAGAACACATTTTAACACAGGAAAAGTTATCTTGGCTTCCTTCATTCTGAATCACTAAACCCCCTTGTTAACTACCCAATCCACTCATGAAGTCTCCAGGAGTGCTGGGTGAATGGGTGGAAAGTTGTACCATTCACAGCCTCCCAAAGCAAATAGAGGACTAGTGAGAGGTAGTTACACCTGAAAAGTTGTTTAGTTACTCTGACACTGGAAAATAAACTGACAAGGCCTTTTAGGAAGCTAATTATTGAGCGTGCTATTTGGTTCGCTGACAGGACTGCTTGTTTGTAGGAAGAAACATAGTTGTGCATTGCTTTTTCCATTACCACTATTTCTATCATCATAAATAAGAATCAATAGGCCATTTCAAGTAGCATATGCACACTACCATTTAGCATCAGAGTGTTAACTGTATGCAGGCTAAGCAGTCGTGCGGCGACCTCCTGGCTGATGATTAAATCCCAACAGAGAAGGAAATTCTTTCAATTTAACAAGACAGGGCATGTCTGTGTGAACAGGCTGAGGGCCAGCGTGGCCCATGCCTGGTTTCTGTATTTGCAGCACAGCATCCGGCACAAGGCAGTCTTTGCAAAATGACTGAATGAGGAATAGATGGGTGGATAAGTGAAGCAAAAGAAGGCTTTGGCACACTAGATGGCACAGACTGGGTTTACTGGGTTGGTTAAGGGATGTTTTGATAAGGGCGGAGCTACTGACAACTCATGAGAGAAAAATGACAAGACAGTGTCAGCCAAGAGAGTAAGAGCTTTAGACAAGCAGCTCACAGCACATGGTCAGGCCCTGCAATATTCACTGGCAGGCCTCAGGTAAGAAGACAAGAAATCAGAGTGGCAATTTCCACAGTCAACTGAAACTGGAAGACTCACCATAATTGTGAGGTTCTTGCTGAAAAAAGCAATACCAGGGAAGGATCTGAACAGAGAGAAGAGAAGGAAAAGGGAAAATGAGATGGTAAAGGGGACAGAAAAGGAGTTCAGGTAGAGGCCTGAGTGGGCGAAAAGGTATGTGGAAAATGGGTAAAGACAGGAGAGATGATGAAGGCCCACAAATCTCCAGGGAGTGTGTGGGTGTCTGGGTTGTGGGGAATGGAAAGGCATTAAGGCTGGAGAAGAAAAAGGGAGGGAGAGTAGGAAGGAGGAGAGAGGGAGAGGTCAGATAAATGTCTATAAAATAACAGCCATCACCACTGATAACAAGTATAAAAGAATTCTTTTTTCTTTTTGAGAAAGACAAAGGGAATTTTAAGTAGGATTAAGAAGAGGTAGCTTTCAGAACTCAGCAGCTCTCAGAAGCAATAATAACTACATAAATAGCTAAGTGGATGGTAGGAATTACCTCACTTTGGAATTTGGCCAGCATATCAAAGTTAACAGTAATATCACATCTTTTTGAAAGCTTTCCTGAGATTCTAGGGGGGAAAATCATCTCAGAAAACTGTTTGCACTGAATTAATTTTAGGAAAAGGATGCTCTTCACTGCTTGAAGACATTCTATCTCCTGAAAATTGATGACAGAAGCCCTACCCTGCTGGGAAGTACTCCCTTACCCATGTAAATACATTGCCAATATTGCCCCCAATGGAAGCAAATAATTGCATTCAGATTCCATCACCTAAAGTAAGATTTTGCTCAGAACGTAACCCACAAATGATGCCCTAAATGCAGCACACAGAATGGTGCAGATACCCCACTTTCAAACAGGTCCCTAACTTTTTGAATCACTGTGGATATATAAAACATGAAAAATGTAAGGCCAATTTTTCACATTAAATCCTCATTCATGTATTTTTTAATATATTTTATGTTATCATTATTTTTTGCTATAACATTGGTTAACATCCTCGCTTGTGTAGTACGAGTATAAGATCTCCCCACCCCAGTGTTGTTACCACATCACACCCATCACCGAGACCTATGGAGTCTACCACCATGGTCCGCTGTGTTCTTCCCACATCTGGCTCTTGCTCTTCAACTTCCACTGGCCCCTCTGGTAGCCTTGATTCTACAGTCAGCTTTCTAGGCTTAGTTTTTTGGGTTTTTTTAAACATCAAGGGTTTTTTTTTGTTTTTGTTTCTGTTAATTTTATTTATTTATGCATACAAGAGCTGGGGCACAGGCCAGAGTCACAGGAGGTGAGAGGATTCACCAGAGACAGAGTGGGGAGCAGAACAGGCAGATGGACTGAAACACATTACTGAGGGGAGCAGTAGGCAGGGCAGGAGAGGTCTGCTGCGCCATGTGGGTCCTCTCCCTGGCCAGAGGCAGGGATTGAACTCATGCTGTAGTGGCTGTGGTTTGCTTCATAGTGAGTTGCTTAACCCACTGCGCCACCAGGAAAGCCCTCAAGGCTTAGTTCTTAGACTGGCTTTATCTGACACTTTGCTAGATTTCTTTATATTCCACATATACGTGACACCATGAGGTATTTGCCTTCCACCTTGTGAGTTATTTCCCTTAGCATTTTGCCCTCCAAGTCCACTCATGTTGCTGCAAACACCAAGTTTATCTTTTTGATAGCTGAGTAGTATTCCATTATGTATACATACTACATCTTCTTAATGTACTCACCTGTCATTGGACAGTTAGGTTGTTTCCTTAGCTTGGCGATTGTAAATATTGCTGCAACAAGCATGGGAGTCCATGTTTCCCTTCTAGTTTGTGTTTTGAGATATTTTGGAATAGCACAGAGCCAAAGTTTGACACATGTACATCTGTACACACTCATTTCTGAATTAGATTAAGTCAAACAAATTATATAAATAATTTCAAACCCTGGACACAAGTCTACTTGTGAATACCCTATACTTTTTTCCTCTCATATGTTTGACCACTAACGTGCTGCAGCTTCTCTCCTAGTCCAAAACAGAGAAGGAAACTGGGTGTGGAGGCCAATTTGGAACATCAATAGTTCTCTTGCCATCTGGAAACATACATGTGTTACTGTTTTTGTTTTGTTTTAACTTATAGCTTTGTATTTTTTTCCTACCCACAGACAAGTTATTTCAGTATTGCCCACAATAGAAATTACATGAAAATTTTGCCATTTTCCCAGGTTGCATTTATCTTAGCACTTGGATCAAACGCCATTTTCTTTGCACTAGAATAGTTCTAACTGGACAGATTGTTACAACTTTAGCAACACCTTAAAACATCAAAGAAATCATAAATAGATCTGCCACCATATCTGGATCCTGCCAGAACCCAGTTCAGTCTTTATGCCTGAAATAAGTATCCAGTACACATGACACACACAAGCATGGATGTTACTGGGAAATAGGACTTTAGGGGGGGGGGAAATGGCTATTCCTAAAGCAATTTGTTAAAAAGTTATGTGGTTAGTTAATAATTTCCTATGAATTTAATTATATATACACACATTTAAAAAGAACTAAGTTTCATAAACTGGTGTCTTTTCGTGAACAAAGTCTGAACAACTGTAGCCTAAACAAATGTAGACGATCAAACCAACTCAGAATTCAGGATTAACCACAGTGTAAAATAGATCTGAGTGAAACACACAGTAGGTAGTCTGTATATAAACTCCTTTCAAATCCTTCCATAAATGGCCCCTCTTTATTTCCCATTATTCCTGGACATGCATTCACCTCTCCTATAAATAGATCTGTCACACTCATCTCCTGCACAAAGCTTTGAATTGTACAACAGGGACTTACAGTCATGCATTTCCCAAACTTTCTTGATAACTATGTCCAAACTTAACATTTCATTATGCGATCTCCCACACACACACTTACGTATGTGTTTGCATCTTATTTAAAGGGACTACCTCTTATTGCATTTCCCTAAAATTTTTGTCAATACCTTATGCCACATTTAATTTCTCTTTCTCTTGTTATTCTTCTGAAAAATAATTTTACTGAAAACATGTTTAAATGTGCCCCATCTAAGGAAAATAGCAACCTGCTTTTTTTTTTTTTCCAGGTCTCCTATCCTACCTGCTCTCTTTCTTTGCCAAAAGCATCCTTTTCTCCATTTCCTGTTTGTCTCTGTCTCAAACCGTCACTAGATGAGCCCCCCTCTCTCTCCTTTTCCTTTACCACACTGCTCTATGGCACTGAAACTGCAGCCTCCACCATCTCTACTGCCAGCTGAGATGACACTGATGTCCAGTTCAACCCCACCCCCAAAACCACATTCTTATTTCCTTTCTGGCTCCCACTCTAGAGTCCTCAGTTGTTACCCCTCATCTCTGCTCAGTCTCCTGTGGGAACTGCATCCCTAACTCACATCTCTAACTCTCAACTGACACTAACTCATCTGTATTTTTAGTGTTGAAATCTCTGTGGGGTCCTGGACCTTATGCTGCCACCTGCTGGGCAGTTCCAAGGGGCTATTCAAAACCAAATTCCATCAAGTCCCTGAAATCCACCATTCATTCTCTCTTCTCTGTTAACTATTTCCTAGAACTGGCTGGCACATATTGAACATTCAGGACCTTCATCACTCACCACTACCCACAGAGTTAAGTTTCCATGCGCCATAAACATTTACTAAGACCTCATATTTAAATGGTCCCAGCCCTAACTGGTACATGTTTGTTGAGGCCATGACCACCCATTGCCAGCACAAGTTGTTGAGTCCTCATTGAACTTTCCAATCCTCCTTACACTTTTGCTGCCAGAGGAATCTTCAATACAGTAGATCCATTCCATAGGTAGGTGTAGTCCATACACCTCAGCTCTGGAGCTCAAGAATATGAACTTCAAGCCTTTGCATAAACTGGCCCCAGCCTATTCCTTTAGCCTCATCTGCTATCGCTCCTTCTCACATACTATGCTCACTCTCATTCATTCCAGCCTCCCTTCTCTACATATAATTTTCTTTCCTGTATCCTGAAGAAAAGAGACTTGCCCTGTATTCTGGAATGGGATACCCTCTTACAAACACCTGGCTGACAACTTCTTGCCATGCAGGGCTCACCTCCTTGGTGAAGCAGTCTCTGTCTCAAAGTCTAATGGGCACCATCCTTCCCAATAACACCAGGTCACTCTTACACATTTACTGTTTCTCCTATGCATATCTCAGTATCTCTCCCTTCATATGTTTACTTATTTTGTGTTTCTGTCCTCACACTAGGATGTAAGTTCCCTGAGCATGCACCTTGTCTGCTTCCACTCACTCCTAGCTCCTGGAACAGTGCCTGGAAAAGCTAAGGCAGATCCTTCCACAGGACAGCGCCAAATCTCACATCCTCATCCTCACTCTGCTTACCCATCCTTTCTAGCACTTACCACATCACATCTGTTATTTGAACAGCTAATTTGCAAAGGAAGAGAGAAGAGGGAAAGGAAGACATCAGAATGTGGAGGTGGGAAGGAGGCAAGACAGGAATGTGTCATTATAAAATGCTCATTCAAGTTTTATAGTTTTCAGCATAGCAGATTTATGCATCTTTGTTAGAATTATACCTGATATTTTATGAATTTTTTATTATGCTATCAAAAATATTCTTTAAATTTCATATTCCATGTGATTGTATCTCATATTTACATCACCAAGTACATATATTGAAATATATACAGTAATATATATCAATTAAAAAGTTGATGTTTACATTGACCTTGTATCTGTGACCTTGCTAAATTTACCAGTCAGTTCTAATAATTTTTAAAATTCCACTGTTTACATGCACACAATTTTGTTATTTTCAAATGAAAGTTTCAGCCTTACATTTAAAATGCACTTCCAATATCACTAATATTTTTAATTACAATCTAGAAAATAAAACATAAAAAAAAAATAGTAGCTAAGCAATACTCGATACAGGGGAATGATAATAATATGGGAGGCATGGATTGAAGTAGTTGAAAAACAGTATCTTACAGCAATTTATCATGATCCATCATCCTGATTACATTTTGAGCTCTTGAAAAGCAATGTTACATCTTATTTGTCTATATACCACAAAACCTAATGAAGTGCTTTGCCAAGAGTAGCCATTCCATAATGTTTCTTAAATAGTATTTAAATATTCCTGTGTTGGGCACTTGGCACATGTTCAATAAATGCTTGTTGGCTGACTGTGAGAACCAATGAACAACATTAAATTAGTTGAATAACCAGTGTCAGCTCAGCTGTGTGAGAAACAACATCAAGAGACTCAAGGAAAGTGAAGACACATTCTTATCCACACGGGCAATATAAGACTCCCTCATCCTTGTTCATACGGGAAATAGAAGAGTCTCATAATGATAACAAAGAACCCACGTAGAAAATACAATGGAATTTTTAGTCATACAGAAAAACTTCTTTTCTCAGGTAATGATAAAACAAAGGCACAACAACAATAAAAAAAAAAAAAACACTTACCTGTGCACTTCTTTATATGACTGTTCCTTTTTCCATGTGATCCTAACTTGCATCCAAAATTCTCCTCCCAAAATTCTGCAAACCACACATTTCTTCGATTATTGGCAAGAGTTCGGCTTCTAAAGTATCGATCAAACCCTATTTTAGAAAAGAAAGGTCTGAAGTTAATATTCATTTAAAATGGAAATAAAATACTATCAGATATTTTGAATGGATTTTATGTTAGCTTGTGACCATTGCATGGAAAAATAAAACCACAAAAACATGTAACAAATGGGGGCAACCAACAGGCCAGAAATTAGTCTTCCCTATGACAAAAGTTGAAAAGAATCAATGGCCAACGCCTCTACTACTACTACTCACTGTTCAGATATTTGATCCAGGAAGAGCATAGCAGACGCATCTGGAGCTGGTGTCATGCTCGACTGTGACAGTAACCAGTAACTTCATGCTGAATATTTAGAACCTGCTCAATTTTCTCATTCTTCTTTTTCTCAACAGAGGTCAATGTGCCAGGCTTTCTTCTACCTGTCTCAAAATTTATCTGTCCTAAAATGTCCCATTTTCAGCTAATTCTGTAAACACATCTGTATTATATGTAATCTTATGGAGTCCTGGGTGATGGGCTAAAGTGTCATCCTACTCAGGGAACCACCTCATTGAAGGGAGACCACGTGGAGACCATGCCTTATTCCAAAGGGTAATAGATAAAGTAGGACTTTCAGTCACTGCCAAAATCATTAGAAAAGATATTTGAGAGATAAACTGCTTCTCAGGATGCTCCATATGCCTGCTGTTGAGTTTATTTATCCATCTGGTCACCCCAGCATCATGTCTCATTTCCTATAAAGCAAGCACTCTGTCTCCCACAATGCTACTCCTATAAACCCACAGAAATATACAAACACAGACAGTAACTGCTCATATCACAGAGTATCTAAAAGTCGGCTATTGTTCTCATTCTTAACAAAACCAGAATACCCTTTTCCAATAAAAGATATAATATGCTGAGTTAAACAGTTACTGTCTTAGCAATTCTGTCATCAGAGCTAAAAATTTCTATCCACAGTCATCAATAATGGATGCATTTCACCAGAGACTGATACTCTGCTTTTGCCTTTCAGTTTTGATTCAGTCGGAATGAAACAAATCCTCTATGATGAGTCCTTACCATCAATTGATGCTCTTTTGGGCAAAATTGTCACAGCGCCTTCTGCAATCTCTTCCTGTTGATAAACGGGTGCTATTTTGGATCCCCAACTATCTGAGCCAATCCAGAGAAAATGACCACTTTGGTTTAATTTTTTTGCTGCTTCCAATATCCTCCTATTGGAGTAAGAAAAGAAAGAAAATACATCATTTTTTAAAGAAATTCTGTGTTTATGAATGTTATAAGACCAGTTAGGTCACTACTGAGCAATTAGTCAATCATTCTAACTGCTTGAATCTTATCACCTCCGAAAAGAAATATATTGGAAATATTGACTCCAGCACTTGTTAATTACTCTTATCATTAACCGCATTCACATCATTCTTTCTATCATCCTTGTTTATCTTATTTCTATCAGCTTCAGTTTTTACTCTACAGGCATTTCAGATTTAGAAACTAGATGGCTGGTATGTCTTTGAATAGCAGAAGGCAGTCTGTAATTGCATGAAAATGTTGCAATTCCTGTGAAATTTTAGATTTTACATGAATGTGAACTATGTTGAAAACAGGATGTAGGTCATAAGTCTGATTCTAATAAGGCAAAAAGTAATCAGCACCTGATGTCATCTTCATTGGCAAACATAATCACCGCCCTAGCATTAGGTGTCTCCAGCAGGCGTTTGATAATTTTTTCAAATTCTCCAGGTCTTGGTTCACGTGGAATTTTCTGTGATTGAGCAATACAAACACCACCTATTTAAAAAAAAAAAAAAGAATGTGATTCAGAAAGGATATTTATTTAATTAAGAAACCTAGTGAGGTTACCCAATCTATGAAAGCACATGATTTAGTACAAGATATTGCTTCTCAAAACATTTGTCATTCTCACCTATTTAAAGAAATCATGTTTATTTGTGTTATAATATATGTATCAAATAAATTACATCAATTTGTTGATAATTGGCTTTTTCGCTAAATTCAAACATTACTTTTGTGGATGTCTGTAAGTGCATAAAATTCATGATGAGAATGAAGAGTGAAAGGAGGTCTGCTTCAACTTATTTAACAACATCCAAAGGAAAAATGCCTGGATTCATAAACACATGCATGTGTCCTATATGCACATTTGCACCTTATACGCATATTCCTACCTATTATATAGAAGAGAAATTCTGCTGCTTTTATTTATGAGTTGACCTCCTTTAAAGTTGATTTCATTTTACAGTTCATAGTATTGCAGTATGTACACATCTGCATAATGCTGTGTTGTAAGAAGAGTTTTCATCAAGAAAATCCTGAAAATGCAAACCCTCAGTTGACATGTATCTACACCATAAAAATCAAAATGGCAAATGGCAGAAATCCCATCATATTACCATAGCAAAAAAAAAAAAAAAAGAACTAAAGAATTCTCCTTTCAGCTTCCCTTCTAAGGCAATGAGAGGCCAAAGAGAAAACATATATTCAGTCTGTGAACATACATTTCATGAAATAAAATTGGACTCCACACTGCCCTCTGCATTAGCAATCATTAATATTTCTGAGTAATTATCAATGGAAATTTGTACAATGTTTTTCCAGTTGTATTGAGGTATGATTAACAAAGAAAAATGATGTGACTTTAGGTTGTACTGATGTGGTCTGAGTAACAAGGTTGTGGGACTCTGCCAAGCATAACTCCCAGGTTCTGGCCTCAGTTTATGTGATGCTACCATTAGACAAGTAGGAAATCCACAAAGAGGCACATAAAGGAGAAAAGAATGACTTTGATTAAGGACAAGTTGTTTCCAAAGCACCTATGGAACATCAAGCTGAAAGAGTAGATCTGGAGCCAATAAGGAAGAAGGAACATGTAATTACAATTTTTTTGAGCAGTGATAGGACAGGTAGATAAAATGCTGGAAGTGCAGCAATCACTGTGACAGAATATTTCCATCAACAGTAGAAAAGGGGGAATGATGGCATTCTGAAAACCACCAGCTTTGGAGAGAGTGAAAGGACTAATCACTTACTTTGAGGAGAAAATTCTTGGGACAACAAAAATTGTCAATGTGGTCAATTAAAAATCTGTAGTGAGTGGAAGCATCAGGTAACTAGAAATAAAAGGCCAAAATTGTGACACTCTCTAGGGGACAATAACTGTTTGCAAATATGATGATGATTTTGATTTTAATTAAATTGCTCTGATTACTTAAACATCCCGCAGCAGACATGCTATATCCTAGTTACAATTCTGAAATTACTACTGATTCCACAGCCAGGAAGGTTAGGAAATTTTTATTTTGACAATTTCAGATGAGACAAACAGGCAAAGCAGACAAATGATTCAGTCTTAATTCATTGATTTATTCATTCTCTAGAATTGATTGATCATTTATGTTTGTAATAAGCTGAGTCAGTTAGGTTTAATTTTTACATAATCTAAATCTATCTCCTATTTTATTTTGTATTCCTTTATCTCACCTTGTATTTATCTATCTTGCCAATTTATATTTTCCTGGAGAGAGAGACTGTGCAATTATTTCAGCTGAACAAATGCTTATGGAGAACCTACTCCACAAGGCATTTTACTGTTTGGTGCCCTATGAATATTTTATTAAATCGTGGACTGTATTACTTCTCAAGTGATTGGAGTTAGAAGATTAGGATTCTTTTCTGAAACTCATTCACACTTTCTATCCTCACATCAGTCAAGAAGTTCAGACAGTAAATCCATATTCACAAACACTCACTATGGTTAAGGAGCTCTGGACAATCAAAGATTGCCTGTTCTCAGCAGTCATAATATAACTGAATGACAAAAGGTACATATAAAATAAACCAGATAAAATTGTAAAATTATCTCACAATGAAAGGTACAGCAAATGACATATCAAAATGCAGTAACAAAGCGCATCATGTCCAAAAGAGTCCTGTGATTTAAGAAAGGATCATTATATAAAAAGTGTGGTTAAAAGTCCAGTGAAATTCAGACAAATGCTCAGACTTAATCAAAGATGTGTTTTCCTACAATACTCATTATCTTAGTTTAGTGTTGAAGAGACTCTCTGACTTGATTAAGACAGACTAGGATAAGAAGAGTTCCCTTTATCACACAGTGTACCTGTTGCATCTAGTCTTTCATATCTCACCTGAAAGAATGCTGATTGTTTCCAATTCAAAGGAAAAAAAATAATTATAATAAATTAAAAATCAGAATCAATAGACAACTATAAATCTGAGACATTTCCCAGGGGAAGAGGAGGGAGAAGGAACAAAATGGGTGGGAAGAACACAAGGGAGTATGGTGATGGGACACAGGTGAAATGGTAATGGGAATTTCACAGGGACTACACCTGAGAGAAGAAAAGTATACACTGTACAAAAAGGAAAAATAATATAAAATATATATATATAAAATAAAAAAACACTCCTCCCGATTCTGTAGGTATAACCAGTCTTACAAGAAACAAGCTTGTTTTTTAAACGTAGGCAGAGAATGCTACATGGAGGAATTTACGATTGGTTGTTTTCTAGAATTTCACATTTGATTTCCTTGTCTGTGTCAACTTTCTCCTTTTGATCACTTAACAATAATTAAAAGATCATTTGGTGAGCTAAATACTGCATGAGCACCCTACCACACTTGTGATCACTCCTTCCCAATCGCTCTATGCTCACCTGTTCCAGGGGCAGTTCTCTAAAATTCGTGATGAGAATGAAGAGTGAAAGGAGATTTGCTTCAACTTATTTAATAACATCCAAAGGAAAAATGCCTGGATTCATAAACACATGCATGTGTCCTATATGCACATTTGCACCTTGGACTGCCATCACATTTCTGATGAAGAAACTGAGAAATAGCAATATTAACCCAGATGCCCCAGATCTGGCTAGAAGCCAGCTCATCCCACCCCGAGCCTACACTTTTTCCATCATTCTGCCCCTCCAAATTCTGCCCTTCTTAATAGTTTATTGAATACAAATGGCTGATGACTAAGATTGCTTTAAAGATAGAGCAAATTTAAAGACTTATTTGAAAAATACAGGTTATTCTTTATAGCCTTAACTGACAGCTACATAAATACAGTACTTCTAGCAAGTATTAAGAACTTAATTAAAATACTTTTTAAAGGATACTTAGAATTCATGACTTAAGCATCTCCATAACTAGTTCACTTGCAAAATTTTGCAGTTTCCCTTGTAAATGCACATCTCAGGAAGACATTCTTGAAATTCCATCTTTCACTTCACCTTTGCCTTGCAGCAGCAATAACTAATTGTATTTTATAATTTGTCTTTCCTTTTCTTAACTCACCATAAGCTCCATGACTACTAATCTTGTCACTTTCTTTTACCATCATGCTCCCAACATCTCTCACTGTGCGTGACACACGGAGACTTCAACATATACTTGTTGAATAAATATTGATAACTATAAGACTTGTAACATGCACTGGGATAGAGAAATAGACACAAGGTGAGCCTGCCACCAAACACCTCCCAGTCAAGTGTAGAAACCAAAGGATGAATGTAGATATATGTTAAAAAGAAGTGGTTTAAAGGAAATTAAAAATATATATGGAATATGATAATTCAGAAGAAGTTGCTCCAGGGACTCTACCTACCAAAAGTGTTTTTATCAGGATGCCATGAAGGAGACTATCACTTTTAGTTTATTCATCATGAGTAAATTCCAGTTCATAATCTGTGTCTCTTTAGAAAGTTAAGATGCATGCAGAGTTCCCCAAAGTCTTACATAGAAGGGATGAAGGGATAATCCCTATGTGGTAGTTTGCCAGTGCAGAGAACTACTGGAATTTCTACATGGTTCATAATAACTATCTCCTGGAGAGGTTAACAGAATCAAACTAAAAAGAGTCAAATGATCAAGTTCAATGCAAACATGGTACATTAGCAGTACCAGTATTAAAGTACTCACAGTGACTAGCAATAACAGCTCTGGTAATTCACGATCAGATAAACAACATCACTAAAACTGAGAAGGGAAGTAGTTGATATTTAAACCTAAAAACATGGAATTTCAGTAGCTCATAGCATTCAACACATCATTCTTTGTATAATGTTATCAGATAACCTAAATTCTGACAAGTGATACTTGCCTGCTTGTCCATGCCGATAAACAAGATGGCCACATTTCACTTTTCACCTATTATCCTCACAATTTGATGAGGCAATTCCAATGTGAGAATGACAAAAGTTAATTCTGTTCTCCTCTCTGAGTTCTAAATTCCTACCCTAAGAATTCAAGTCTCTTCATAAAGATTTCAGAGGTCTGAGTTGAAAATGAAAATTTAACTCTTTCGAAGAGAAATAGAATAGTAAAAAAATTATTAATGACTGAAAATGACTAACAAATATGAAGGAGCAAATATGGAGGAAACCACAAGTTCTATTTCATTTAAACATTTGCCTACAATGATTATTAAGGATTGAAGGTGATAGAACCAAAAGGTACAATACTGTTACAGGTCAGATTCCCCTTGCAACAGACACTTAGGAAGAATTTGAAAGAGCTTGACATGTGTCCTTGACCTCCACCCTGTGAAAGGCACAGGAAGAAGCAGAAGTGGGCAAAGGTAAAATCCAGCAGGCTATGCCCCAAATCCACAGGGAGCCAAAGGTTAGAATGGCCTCCAGAGTTGTTCCAAATTAAGTCATCAACACCAGGTTTTGATACCTGCATGTTGATTTCTCACTGGCCATGGACCATCCTGTCAAATGGGCAGGGACTTATGGCAAGGCAGCTCTGCATCCCAGAAATTCTTCAAAGGCTTGTATGGTAGTGTCATAAGAACAGTAAGAGCTCTTGGTACATCACTGAATGGGGATAGGAAGAGGGACTCATTTATATGAAATTTTTAGATAACCAAAACTACTGTATCTCTGAAATGATAGTACAAGTCAAATAATAACATTTTATTGTTTAATTTCAAAAGTCTTTTTCAAAGTAATTTACTGCACTTCGGCTTCCCTGGTGGCACAAGGGGTTAAGTCTCAACAGCCACTGCAGCATGGGTTCAATCCTTAGCCAGGGAGGTGATCCACATGGTGAGGCAGACCTCTCCTGTCTTGCCTGCTGCTCCCCTCAGCAGTGTATTTCAGTAGATCTGGCTGTCCTACTCCCCACTCTGTCTCTGGTGAATCCTCTCACCCAGCACTCACACCTCTGGCCTATACCCCAGTTCTTGTATGAATAAATAAATAAATCTTTAAAAAAACATGAAGTTACTTTAAAAAGAGATAACTTATTGTACAAAGAAAGGCAACTTATACCAACAGAATAAAACCACCATTTCAGCCAGCTTGGAGAAGAGAACTGGGACCATAAAACCTGGTATTTCAAAAGAGAAGTTTTTTTTAAAGCAATGTAAAAGGATGAAGAATTGTGTTTTTAGTTATTGCTGATTTTTAAGAACAAACTCTCTATTAATAATGTAAAAGGAGAAGAAAAAAACAAAAACAAAACAATGCAACAGCATCAAGTTCCAACTGTGAAGGAAATCGAGGAGGATTAACTTATCAGGAATGAAATGACTTACAAAGCTGTTTATAGAATATTAAATGTGATTTTTTAAAAACAACATGATTATTACCAGTGTCTCAAGTTGGTTCACAATTTGCCTCAAGTTAAGTTCTAAGTAAATCAGATAAAGTCTCTGGTTGTATAACTTGTTAGATCTTCAAGACAGATTTTGGTTTTGGTGCATAGACAGATAATAAAATTACCATGTTATCTATTGTTAAAGAAAATGAGTAGACAACTGGTTAACAATGGTCAAAATTTTAGATCAACCCTAAGAAATTTCCTCTCACTGACCTAAAAAAAGTGTGATATAGTTAGCCATCCTTTATTTAATTATCCCTGACTGTTCCTTCAGATAATAATGAGCAAAACCAAATAACCACTTCCTGGGATTTTTTCTTAGAGACAAAAGAAACACATGAACTTTCCACCCAAACTACCCTGGGTATTTTTTTCTGTCTTTCTGGAGACATAGGAAAATAACAATTTGGTTTAAATGTAATTGGTCTTTTACTGATAGTTGAATAAAATGTGTTCTAAGGTTCAGATAAGTGTAATCGCACCTCTTACAACAGTATTTTCACCTGCTTACATGCTGTACCTCGGGGACTTAGCAGGAAGCACACAACATGAGGAAAGTGTGTAAGTTCGTCAGTCGAAAGCGCAATTGGTGAAGGAGAAGATTTATCTCACACATTGCTATAAAGAAAAGTGTTAACTTTAACAACAAGGATTAAAAGAGCAAAATTGTACTTCAATCTGTGCTGATATTCTCTCTCTCTCTCTCAACTCACCCCACCTCTATTTCACTCTCCTCTCCATCTCATATTCCATCTTGTCCTCTATCAAATGCCATGTGGACTCTTACAGGAATTCTGAAAAGCAATAAAGTGACAGAAAGGAACTCTTGCCACAAAGAAGCCTAAGTCAAATTCTTCTCCCCCTGGGTCCCCTGAGGAGTAGTAAAAGGGACAACTTACTCTGAAAAGCGCTGACCAATGAGCCCCTCCCTCTGCCTATCACCACTGCACTATTGCTGAGAGGCAGTTTGTTCTGGAAAAGACTCCCCAGTCCAAGTCCCTCCAGACTTTCTAACTTAGCCCAAGTGACTTCTCAGAGAAACCAATGGTGACTACAAATGCCATCTCTGAGACTAGACTCTTGTTCCAATTGGTGACTTTTTTCTTACTAGGTATGTGAGGGCAGATAAGGTACATGACTCTCTGCACCTCTTTCCTTCATCTTGAGGGAATGCCAGTATCTCCAAATGGCTCACTGTGACGAGATTTAAAAAACTCAAATTCATTTGTCCCCTCAGAAAAGACTAGTTGCAAATTGTTTAAAATGAAAGTTGACAAACCCCAAACAGAAATGTCAAGTTCATTATACTAACCCATATTTACCCATAATTTTATTTCTAAGCAACTAAAATTTTATTCCCCAAATATACACAAAACAAAAATTCTTATTAGCAAGGGCAGCCAATGGCAATGTCAACTGCAGAAGGAAGTTACTCATTCTAGCACAGACTAGAGCCAAACATCTGCTATCTTGCCTCATCCCACTCCTGGAAGCTGGAAATATCTAAGGAGGTAGGTACACTAGGGAAGAAAGACCTAGGGAAAGAGAGCAAGGTAGGGTAAGAAGGGGTAAGAAGGAAACCAGGAAGGAGAGTGAGAAGAGAAATGATGTGGAGAAAAACAGAGAAGAGGAAAGAGAACAGAGAAGGAAGTAAAGAGACCAGCAAGTGAACCAGCCACACCAGAGTGCCCTTGGAAGTAGGCAAAAGATGGATTATCTGCCAGGCCAAAACAGCAGAGGTGATTTCAGGAACAGCTGGAGAAGGAGCACATTCTAAGGCTTTAAATAAGTTTTACAAAAGGGTGTGTGCATTTATATTTATGTGGATTATTTTGGAGGACCTGGGATTTTTATTTTGTGTTGTTTGTTTCTTTTTGCCATTTCAAAGTACGTTCCCAGATACCGGAGCCAACAATATGACAGGAAGGTTTCAAAAGATAAAACTAACTCCCTGCAAATGCACAAATACCCAATATGAACAGACTCACTGAGAGAAGGGAAATTTCATATTTTCCAGTCCACTGCCTGGAAAAACCATTATGCCAAAGACTATTGGAATCCAAGTGAGAACTGCTTAAATTTCCTATCCATTCTCAACCCCCCAAAAAAGCATTAGACTTTGAATTAGGCCCATTACAGAATCAGTAATTTAGTTCCAGATTAGGAATTCATTTCACATTTACATCCAGCTAAGTTAGTGAGGGGGCTGGAGGATAACTGTAGCATCCTGTCTTCAATCATTCAACAAATATGCTGATTTGTTGATATATACAACTATACATCAGTTGTTTTCTAGACACAGGAACTACAGCAGCAAACAATGTAAGATAGCCCTTGACTTCTTAGAGCTCAAACCCAGGGTTATTCACTGGGTGGGTGATGAATAATAAGTGAATGAGCAAAAAGTTCCTTTTTCATAATGGAGTAGAATTATCTAAAAGGAATACTAGGCATAACCAGGTCTTAAAATCACCATCACTGAGAAAAAGGCAAAGCATCTCTGCATCTCTATGTGTATAGAATAGAAAGTCAATGCCTATTTGCCTTCTGCAAACAGGACACTTTCAATAATCTCAACAGCAGCTTTCAGAACTTGCAAACCATTGGATACCTCTATCCAGCATCCAAGTGTTACCTGAGTCAACTTATTAGAATTTCCTGAATTCTACTTCTCAGACTTTCATTCACTGGTCTTTCTTCAACTCAGCATTTTAAGCAGTTACTTAAAAGGAACTCACATTCTTGATAAGAGTAAGAATGAAGTGAGCTGAGAGATCATAATTTTAGAGTATTTCAAGCAGTGATTATACTATAACCAATGCACAGTAGAAGATAAATAAGAAAATGAACTTCAGAAAGCAAAAATAAGCACCAAAGCTTTAAAAAAATAGAATTCCAAGGAAATGCAAGTATTTCTCCTCTCTTTCTAAGTAATGCAAGCTCATTTTCCATAGCAGAATTTCACCTACCGTTTTGCGGTATGGAAAGGTTAAATCTAGTTAAACATTTAACTTCTTAGATTCAAATAGCACTAAAAAGAGAGTGAATGGGCTTTTTTTTTTTTTTTTTTTTTTTTAGATCAAGCCATCTTCATTTTACTTCCTTAAAGGGCTCTTTAAAAAAAATAACAGTTTTGGTTAAGTGTAATTGCAGTATAAGAAAACCTACACATGTTTAAAGTATACAATTTGAAAAGTCTGGACATATATACATACATCCATGATGTATTACCAACATCAAGGTAATAAACATCTCTATCATCTCCAGAGGCTTCCCAATGGCCTTTTTTTGTACATGTGGGGGAAGCACTAAGTATGAAAGCTACATTTTTAACCAATTTTTAAGTGTTTAATACTGTAATGTCCACCACGGGCTCTCTTCTATATACCAGATCACTAGAATTTACTTGTCTTACTTAAATGAAACTATACTATTGAACAACAACTCCCTGCCCCAGATCTACAACCACCATTCTACTCTCTTCTTCTATAAGTCTTACTATTTTAGGACAGGGGAATAAGCATACAAATAGAGTCACACAGCATTTATCCTTTAGAGACAGGCTAATTTCACATAGCGTGGTACCCTCCAGTTTCATCCGTGTTGTCACAAGTAATACAATGTCCTTCCTTTTTAAAGGCTGAATAACATTCCATTGTCTGCATAGTTCCTTTTTTCCCCATCCATTCACCTCTCAGTGGACATATGGGTTATTTCTGTATCTTGGCTGCTACAAATAATGTTATAATGAACATGGGAATACAGGTCTCTCTTCCAGATCCTGACTTTCATTCTCTTGGCTAAATACTCAGAAGGGTATGATTGAATCAGGCGGCAATCTTGTTTTTAATTTTTTTGTATCAGTTGAATGATACTTCAATTTTTAGAAAAGTATCCCATAGCCTTCTCCCCATAAACTGAGACAAGCCTGCAATCACACACAGAACATTAACTGAGTTCTCACTATAGATTTAGGGCTCTGCTGGAAAATGACATTATGGAAATGAACAAGAAGACAAAGCCCCTGGTCTTGAGTCACTCAGAGTAAATAACACAATATGTAAACCGATATATGATTTGATGTGAAATGCTATAATCCAGAGTAGCCTAGGGACATGGGTGATCAAGAAAATGGAATCTGAGTGTGGCTGAGATTCACCAGCTGCTGGCAGCAAACGTGACCTTACACAATCAGAGAAGTATTAATATGTACTATGGCATACTAGAATGCAGCCTGATCAACAAGCCAGGAAACATTTCAGGAGTGAGCTTATGTTTGATGTAGAAATAAGGAAAATATATTTTTAATGTATATTACCAATCAGCAGGCATGTACAGTATTTCTAGTGAAAATATGATTATCACTAATAACTTAAATATGCAATAAATATTCTGCATTATGTACAGAAATTGATTTAATTTCACCTTTCCACAACAGGATAATATACAATGAAACTTTGAGATGGAAGTAACATGGGGGAAAAAATTAAAATAACCACTGAAATGACCACTGGGAGGGAAAATTACATAAATTTTAAGAATGAAGGATTAAATTTATTAAAATCAATGTTAATAACAATTAAATAGCTATATATAGATAGATAGATAGATACATATACATGTCTTTATTCCAATGTCAAATTATGTCAGAATTTGTGAGAATCATTTTTTAATTATATTCATATTATTGGAAACTGCAAATGTTCAAACCAGGGCAAAATTGCATCATTTACAGATCTTTATCCAAACACTTTCTCCGAAACCAAGAAATTTCTACACACCTAGTAGTGTAGGAAATACAGCAGGTGTGTTATTTTTCACAATGAATTATATCATTTATCTAAGGAGGTTCTTAGGAAAGAACATTAAGCTTTCAATAACCCCAAGCACAGAAATGAAAACCGATCAAAACTGCAAATGACAAAAGGATAACAATTTGTTATCTCATAAATTTTTGATATAATTTCTACAATTTTCGTTCATGCAGTAACTCCCAGATAAAATCCATTCGCTTTACAAATGCACTATAAATTAACTTATATAGCATATGAACATCTATAAAATGCAAAGCAGTTTGGCTTGTGAAAAAAAACCCTAAAATATAAATGATATCAGTGAAGCCACAGTTCCATCATTATAACAAGTTCACTTGTGACGGGATGTAATTTTTTCAACCCCACTTTGAACTTGTCCCGTTGCTCCTGTATGACCATAAGCAGACACATAACCGTTCTACCTATCAAGTCTCTTCCTTTGTAAAAAGAAGGGTATTTGACAGGATATCATCTCAAGATTTCCTTGAATTTCAGCACTCTGTGTCTCTATGAATACGCCACATTAAATCGCCTCCCATGACTACTGTGAATTACGTGAGTTCTAATATGGGACTAGAACACCATGTAAAATACAATAAATCTCTTTTAAAATCCTACAAGAGAAGAACTAGCAGATATATAGAAAAACGTGTTCAATTCCAAACAACAAGATCTGGCTTCCTGAGAGAAAGCAGAGCTGGCTAACTTAAAAGCTTATTTTTTACAACAGTGTTTGAGTCTTGGGTGCTGGAGGTCTAGAGACCAGTTCTTTGAATCACAATGACTCCTTGTTAGTTCCATCAGAGTGAAATGAGGCTGGGAAACATGTGGGCATGCTAAAGATGGAGACACAGCCATTCTGATCTGCCCATCCACTGCTTCCCTTTCACGTTTCAGAAATAACCTCTCCTTTATTCCCACTTGCTAATTTTCCGCTCACATTTCTTTATCCTATTCTACTTTCTTTCTACAAGTCCCTAACAGCACAGGGACAAGAGAAAACATCTGTGATGCAGCCTGGAGTCTGGCCACACAAGAAAACAGAACACAGTTGCTTATTTCCATTTCCTGTGAGTAGCCAACTGAATTATTGAATATAAATCAGGAATAATAGGAAGGATATGCCATCAAGGTTTTGTGAGTTGATGCAAAGTATAACCCAGTTGTAAATGACTTCACAGGAGCAGGAAAACTGAAACAAAAGCCCACAAGGCATGCAGATGGGGCTGACAGCCCTAGAAGCAAGTCAGGCACGTCCCCCAACAATAGAAGGGCCTAAATAGAGGTACCAGAGATTCCACAGATGGGGTTAAAATTGAATTGGATGAAAAATTTCTGTAAGTCCCTCCCTCCAAGTCCAGTTCACTGCACAGAAGATCTTACAGTCTCTTTCTGTAAAGTCTGGAATCAAGGACAGCAGACACAGCTGATTCTCTAAAGTGCAAGTCTGCATGCTGAATGGGGAGCCGCTGGACCCCTTCCCCTGCTCAGCACCCAGACTTCAACATCTTAACTTTAGCTTCCCAAGTAGGTCGTTGGAAATATTTTCTGTGAAGATACTACGCACAGGATAACGACATATTGATAGTTACATGCTTATATATGGATGCCTCCCCATGGAGCGGCCAAGTCTACCTAATTACTGCAAAGATGCAAGTTAGTGAACCTCAGTCACACGTCCTGAGATTCCACAATGTGCCATACTCTTAACATTGCAGCAAACTTAAGACCTAACTCAGAGAACCCAGAAAAAAGACATAAGTAGTAAATGACTAAGAATATTAATATTCTCAGAGAGGAGGCATTGTGTCCATGCAAAAAGAACAGGAGACTATAAAAACAGGAACATTCAGAGAACAAGAAAGAACTCCTGGAAATTAAAAAGGAGACATGAGCAAAAAATATCTTGATAGATAAGATATAAAAGGAAATTGAGGGAATATTTCAGAAAGTAAAACAAATGAAAAATGATCATGAATTAGAGTAATCACTGAGGAGGTCCCACATTCCAATTTTGAAGTCTCAAAAAGTAAATAAAGGGAGTGTATTACCAAACAAATAAAAGAATATTTTCAAGAAATAAAGAATGCAAGTTTTTAATTGAAAACACCTAGCAAATGCTGACCAAAAAGGAAAGAGGTGGAGGAGGAGGGCAAGACACACAATAAAGGAACATCAGCACAAAATTTTTAAACACTTGAGAGTGAAACACACTTCAGAAAAGGCATTAGGCATGCACAGTGTCATAAACTAGAGTACCTCAATTTTAAAAAGAGAGAGGGGCCTCCCTAGTGGTGCAGGGGTTAAAGTGAGCATTATCAAGCTATCTGCAGCCACTGCAGCAAGAGTTCAATCCCTGGCCAGGGAGCTGACCCACATGGTGTATCATATGTCTCTTGTCTCGCTTGCTGCTCTCCTCAGCAGTGTGTTTCAGTAGATCCACCTTTTCTGCTTCCCACTCTGTCTCTAGTGAATACTCTCCAAATATCTGACCCACACCCCAGTTCTTATATACATAAATAAAAATAAATCTTTAAAAAATATAAAAGAGAGAGAACTAGAAAAAGGAATCAGGATCAGAATTCTTCAGCAGTTTCTTCTGTCAGAAGAAAATGAAGTAACACTTTCAAAATGATGAGGAAAGATGAGTTATATTCTAGACAAACATTAAACCAGCCAACTATAAATCAAGTGTGTGAATAGAATAAAGTTTATTTGGGAATAAACTTTATTTTTTTAGTGAAACCGCAAAAAAAAAAGTATTTTCCACCCAAGCACCATTTTTAAGGAAACTAAACTGAAACGCTAGCCTTTAAAAGCTGACTATAAAACTATGACATTCAAAGGGAAGGGAAAGGAGGTGGGAGGGAAAGGAGGCTGGGAGGGAGCATAATGGACTATGGCAGTGGATTGGGGTGCTTTGTGGGTGAGAACGCTGTGTTAACATCACCAGAAGGGGGATCTTATACTTCCAAAAGACAAATAACAATGTAAACCAACATTCCCTCCATAAAAACCTAAATAATTGAAAATAAACAAATAAATAAATTCATGGAGATTGTTACAGTATTTGAGCATAAAATTGGGAACCATGCTACAACTCAAAATTTTAACTCAAAAAGCACTAAGATCTTTTCCTGCATTGTGATACCATGCAATAGAGATTATACTTGTAGAATCCCTCTGGGTTTCAGGGGTGTTCCAGATAGTGATTTATGGGAAATCAGGTTATTACACTGTCTTCTACCAATAGGTTTTTCTCCCCTTCCATCAGTTTATATCCACAATCCTCACAAGGATGATATTGCCCTTTTCCCCCCTTTTGTTTTTTGCCCTATTAAAATGGGATCTCTGTGATTTATCTTTCTTTTTTAGAAAAAAAAATTAGTGATCATCTCAAACACTGAGGGTATCAAAAAGAACCAGGTTCTTATCAGTCTCTACTGGACACAGCCCTGTGCAAAGGGAAATGAATGGACATGGGAGCCTCTCAGAGCTTGCAATTTATGTAGAGAAGTTTAATGAGGATAGGAGGGGGAAAGAAGTCAATGATTTTTACGAGGACCAAATCCATATCCAAATGTTACTTCATGGGACTCCAGGAATATGTCGTCAGTGAGTGTCTATGGGACCCAGGCAAACAAGACCACAATTTATGTGAAAGAAGGAGAAAAGCGGGCAGAGTAGAGAAAGAAGGAAGTAAAGGAAAGTAGTTGCGGCATCTGGATGGAAAGGAGAAGGTTCTTAGTAACTTTGGGTGGTAGGGGACAAGAAAACAACAAGACCTCAAAGGCAGGAACTTGTTATCCTGTTTCCACTTATCCAGGCATATTATTAAACACAAAAAATATCCAAAATAACACTTGGTTTAGACCTCATAGCATACATTTCTATTTTTCTACAGAATAGTTAGCATCCAATTTATTTTTGCCAGGGTGCTATAGCACAACATGGGCATAAAGCTGTGAAAAATTAAATAGTTCAAGAAGTGTAGGTGGGCACCTGTGAAATTTGTGCTGAATGAATTTTTAGAAAGCAGAACACAGTACTAGAATTGCTGCACATGTGTTCTATTATTAAGTATCTAACTCTTCTAAATTGGAAAGGATAATAATAAGCGATCTTGTAGAGAATCTGAAGACCTAAACAATACAATTCTAAAACCAAAATAAAACTGTTTTACTTTTTACTTTTCTAATTGTTAAAATATCACTGTGGCTTGGCTTCACAACATAAAAAATAGAAAGGATAACATCTAAACCAAAAAAAAAAAGATAAGAATATTGCCCATATTCTTACTATCTTAGAATTTAAAAAATGTATGATTTATTTTGGTCTTTACCCACATAAGCCCATATTTATCAGTTTTTATTAATGTGAATTTTTGTGTTTATTTTCCTCTGAGCATTGGACTGTTAACATTCTTCTGTGTTACTTAGGAAAAGCAGCATAAAGAACACTAGGTTTTGAGCAAGACAGTGTTATTTAAGTTTTAGTGCACATTTATTTCTTGTCGTGTCCTTATAGTCCATCATTTTTTTTAGCTATCCAATCTTTCATGGAATTTATATAACCAATTTTACTTACTATTCTTATTCTTGGACATTTAAGTCATGACCAATATTTCACGGGTCTAAATATCACTGTAATACATAATTCTTTAATACAGCACTTTTCTGTTTTGAAGGATATCCTTGCTGTAACTTCATGGCAACATGAACATATTTATCTATGCTTTATACCTTTTGGCACATACGATCAAATTGTTTTTCAAAAGATTTATATCAATTTATACTGTTACCAGCAATATATGATCTTGCAACAGTCTTGCCAATATTGAATGCTAGATGCTGAATGTTTTTCTACTCTAATGTCTGAAAAAGGATCCCCCATCACACTATGCAGAAGTTAAGTGTTAACTTTTCATATTTTCTGATAGTCAGTAGAAGCTGTCAGGAGTCCTGAAAGTTAATAAAAATTTAAATTATGACCCACAGTCCTTATAAAAGACTAAGGTATAATTTAATGTAGGTTTTCATCCATGGAGAAATTTTTACAGCAATATATTTGATGGAAACCTGGCAATTATCCTAGACTCCTCACTGTGCTTAATTGTCCTCTTTCAGTGTTTTCCTAAGTCTTTCTATTTCAAAACCAAAATCGCTCTCAAGTCTGCCCACTCTTCTCCTTCTCCCTGCCACATCCTTAGTTCAAGCCTTCCTGATTTCTTACCTGGATTAACTATGGTAACCTCTTCTCCAGTATTTCTTCCTCCAGTTCAACAGTTGGCATTATCTGTGGTCTAAAATATTAATCTGATGGCAAATGTTAATCCTCTGCTTAAATATTTTATTAGCATACCATCTTTTTCCAGACAAAATCTGATCTTTCTGACATAGCATGCAAGGCTCTTTATAACCTAGCTCAGCCTTTAGTCTCACCTCTCACCATTAACCCCATACCCCTCAACACCTACGAGGGCCATTCTCTTACAAGGTTTCACCTAGATGACTGTTGTCCCACAAGGGGTGCAGGTCTCCAGAAGACTTTCCTAACTCCATGTCCTCTAGCACTGGCCACTGATTGATGATTCTGTCAACAGAGGTTAGAAATTTCTAATCAGAGCATTTATTCACTGTATTTGGGTTGCCTGTTTAGCTGCCATCTTCCTAACTAGACTATTGGCTCCTTATGGTAAAAGATGTGTCTTTAATCTGAATTCTCAATAAGCTGCAAGAGGCAAGTGGTAGTGAATAAATGTCTGTGATTAAATAAATGAATAAATGAATGATCCAGTCTCTTCTCTGTGCCCTCCAGTGACAGCACCTAACAAATGTCCATCCTGTTTGTGATGACCTTTAAAAACTAGAGAATTACTATGAGATGTCTGCTACATGCGACAGGGCAGTCTGTTGAAATGTGCAAGGCACTGTTAAAGTAGTTGGTGACCTGAAAAATACATGAAATTTGTTATCTTGAGTGATTTACTAAATAGAATACTGAATTCTATCTTTGACATGTGCATTAAATGTAAGGTCTACTCTAGTAATAGATAAATACATAGTAGGAAAAACCACAATAAATAACTAAATAAAACATGAATGTCTTTAAGAAAATGTTGAATTCAAGAGAGATGCAGAGCCTCAGGTTCAATTTGACTCAGAGGGGACGTGCTACAGGCAAGGAGAGGTGGTCTAGAAGGAAAATACCCAGAGGCAAGGGGGTGGATGTCTGTAACGGGTCTGGCCCCTGCTTTAACACATGTTCAGGATGGAAGAATGAGCTGAAGAAAAAGAAAGGGAGAAGAAAGGAACACAACCAAGTATATTTCTTTAAAATAAAGGAAGATGTAAACAGCTAACAGGAGTGGCAAGAGACATCATATCTATCCTGTAAGCATGAAGATAATTCAAAAAGAAGAGGGTCCAATCATCACCATGTTGCCTCATTTGAATGGGAATTTCACCTTTTGTAATCTGTCCAGTGCTGCCCAATACAACTTCCCACAAAGATGGACAAGTTCTAATCTGCACTGTCCAGTACAGCAGCCACTAGAACCAGGAGGCTGCTGACAACACGAAATGCAGTGAGAAGAATGAACATTTCTCTTTGATTTCAATTCCAATTTCAGTAGCCACATGTGGTCAGTGCCCTTTTGGGTAGAGCAGAATTCCATCTCTTACAAGCTTGAAGAAATAAATAATTAACATTTAAAATGTAAGGAGGAAGAGAACTTAAGGAGCAAGTTTACCTGTTTGGGAGCTACTGAAATCATACTTTGATTAGTCTTTGCAATGTAAATCATATTCTCTTTTATTATAGTTATCAGAGTGAAGAAATTGGAAGGTGAAATGTGGTGTCCATTGACAGTAACAAAGGTTTTCGTGGCCTGTGTCTAAATCTGATTGGTAAATGGCTCCTGTGGAGCAAAGACGTCACTGAGCCAGGGTAGACAAGCAGGGGACAACAAGGGTCTGGAAAGAGATTCTGGAGCCACACTGCCCATGCTCAAAATCCAGTTCTGCTTTACTAGCTGTGTGACCTCCATCAAGTTACCTAATTTCTCAGTTCCTACCTCCTCTCAATGGGAAAAAGTATTGATTTTATAGGTTTACAGGCGCTGACAGAAGCAAAATACTGAGGGCATCCATGTAAATTGCTCCAAATAGATTAGCAATTAACCAAGGGATCAGCAGTCCCACAATTGCTCAGAGAACCCTCTTTTAGAAGGACACATGCTTCTGGCCTTGACTGGTCCTTCTTTTCAATGTGACATGTCTTTCTTTGCCTTAGAACTGTAATATCTCAAAAAAGGCCCCAGAGTAGGAAAAACACACTATTAAACAAATTATACTAAAAGGTCTTCAACCCAGTTTTCACTTCAGCAGCACTTCCACATAATCCAGTTCCATCACTTTATCAATCTAATGGTCATTCTATTTTATTCCTCCCAAATTCTCTAACAGGTTACAAAGTGCAGTTAAGCTGATGATTCCTAGCAGTTATTAAGAGTTCTCATATGAACAGAGCATTGTAAATTATCACAGTCAGAATTCTTGAAGATCCCTATTTTTTAGCTTGCAAGGGGGTGTCCTTTGCATTCACAACCTTGCTCTTGCATACACCCTGATCTATTTCTAAATTTCTCTGTTTTTCCAAGCCTCTACTGTTCCCTTTCATCTGCCATTGCTACACCCCACTTCCCTCTTTCCTTCTCCTTCAGATAGCTCACAGCTTGCTTCAGGTGGATAGTAGCTTTTAAAGTTTTATGGAACGCTCTCAAGGGCATTGAAATCATTTGTCTGTAAGTAGAGTTAATGTTGGACACATTGGAATAGAGGTGAAATTTAGAATACCTAAGAAGAAAAGCATTAGTTGAAACAGAGAAAGTTATAAAAAATGTCAAGAGCAATGTGAAATAAATTAAAGATTTTCAAGATGTCACAGAACTAACAAGCCACAGCATATGACAAAGGCTCCTATACTTGCTAGGAAGGAAAATCCACGAATATTTTTTATTCTCCTCCAAATAACGAATTCAATGATGTGCTTTGAATCAGTAGAAGAAAACACTCAGGTTGCAAATACACTATGAAAAACATTCATCTCTCGGGGCCTTATGAATTAATCCTTACCTGAGGTCTGCATTTGCATGCTTAGTGTGAGTTATTCTTTATGAAATTATACTGAGCAGAATAGAAAATTCAGTCTATAGCAAGGTTAACAAACAATGGATTAATAACATTTCATGTTAGCCATAGATAACTAAAAACTCAAAAGCCCAAATATAGTTTTATCAAGAACTCATAAAACATGTGCTTTAAATAGGAGTCAAGTTCAAGTTCTATCCTTTATTTTTCACGCTTGGAAAACACTGGTGATTGTCCTAATAATTTCAGGAGACAGAAGCCTCACTAGGACACCTGAATAATGTAAATCTGTTTTTATAGTTCTTCATTTGCTAGTTTGAAATGGAAAAACTCCTAAGAATAAAAACCGTCTCCTGCATCTGAGTTACTAATGAGTTCATTGCTTTTCAGACAATCTTGCACAATATCTAGACAACTGCCTCAGCCAAGGCTGTTTAGTAATATCAGCTAACATTGCAATATATTATTCCCTGATGTGTATAATAAATTACAAATACTTAATAATTTACCACGGTTGCTTTGAAAGCATCACACAGCACTTAGCATCTAACGCAACAGAAAATAACTATTGACCTTCTCACAACAAATTCCAAAGTATTTATACCCACTTTGCTAACATTCCTTTCTATCTTCTTCATTTGTTTCTCCCCTAGATTTTAAAATAGCATCTTATTTAGAAAGAAATATCAGGGTTATCTAGGGTCACTCAAACTGCACTAGCCTGTCTAGCAGATGGTTATGAAAGACTTTTCTATTTTCCTCAGCTTCTCTGACCACTGTCATGCTTGTCCACTGGTAGAAGAAATACTTTATCTAGCCTGGCTTTGCTGTGAGTCTTTAAAATGTTATGTTCTCATGCCAGAGAGTCAGTATACAATGAACAGGTGTGCTCTGCCCACACTGTTGTTCTAGTAAGAACTTTAGAAAAATAAATGTTTAATGCATTCTTTCTTGTTTCCTACGTTAGAGCCCCTCAGCAGAGCATGTTCAAGGCCCAAAACTGATTCTTTGAGAACCTACATTCATGTTAATTACTTTAAATAAGTAAATAGGGCCTCCCTGGTGGCATAATGGGTTAAACAACGCACTATGAAGCAGACCACAGTCACTACAGCATGAGTTCGATCCCTGCTGCCGGCTGGGGAGGTGATCCACATGGCGCAGCAGACCTCTCCTGCCTCGCCAACCCGCTGCTCCCCTCAGCAGTGCATTTCAGTAGATCTGCCTGTTCTGCTCCCCACTCTGTCTCTGGTGAATCCTCTCACCTCCCACAACTCTGGCCTGTACCCCAGTTCTTATACGCATAAATAAATAAATCTTTAAAATAAATAAATAAGTGAATGTAAATTTATCTTCTGGGGAAAAAAAAGTTATGCCTATTGCAACATTCAGACTTTTATTTTAAGGACAATGGAAATCCAAAGTAAATCAGGACCAAGACTGCAGAGTGAAAAATAAGACACCGACCTATGAATAACTTGTTAATCCTCAGTTAATACCAAATAAAGGTATATTTTTAGCTGAGAAAATAAGTCAAGGTTGGCACTGCCTAGGTCAAATCACAACCAATAAAGAATGAACACAGGATTTGCTTTTTCAGAAATATTTTCGAGAACTCACAGTTCAAAACATGGGGGTCTGGAGGAATTATAAGGAAAGCATAGTAAACGTCCTTACACAGTCTTGCTAGGAAACATAAACAGGCAAGCATACAAAAGCAAATTATTCACATAAAGGTCAAAGTATACCATGTCTCCTTTGGGATGTCTGTAGACTTGCGATAGCATCTAATGAATTGAGCTAGTTAAAGAAGAGTTTTCTGAGGAGATAAAAGTCTTACCAATTAGATTTTTAAAAAGGAGAATACCCTATACCCAGGATTGAGTGAATATTATCACATCACATGACAAAAGAAATTCAAAAGGACCGTCAAAAATGAATCTGTGTAAGTCAGATTGGGGAGGGAGTCAGGTAGACGAGGTAGTTATGGATGCCTCAAATGTCTGACTAAGACTTCCTATAAAGTGAAACAGAGAAAAAGAGCAAGTTCTGGAGTTATATAACATCAAAAGAAATAAGTTACGAGGGTCATCAGGATTTCAGGAACCTCTTTGCCTATCCAGAAAAGGACTGAGGATGAGGATGAGGATGAGGATGAGGATGAGGATGAGGATGAGGATGAGGATGAGGATGAGGATGATCCTGATGATAAAAAGCCCACGATTTTTTTCTTAATGAACTATGTGTTGTGACCTCTTAGGCCCGCCCTTTCATGGTTGCCAGGGTGAGGTTCTTGGCATCACACCTGAATCCCACAGACAACTGCAAAGTGGATCCGTCCTCAGCAGAATGCAGCGAATAGAAACACCTTCCTTTCCTGTTCTCATAAAACACCATAAAAGGGGCAGATTTTAAGAGTCTTTAAATAAAAGAAAATAGAAGACAACCAAGTTGTCCACAGTCCTATAGTTAGAAGAGCAATGCCTTCATGTGTCATGAAATAGTGTCTTGTGAAAAGAACTTCGAGCACAGAGATAATGGCTGGATTGGAAGTTATCAGAAAATGACGAGAGCCAGATGAAAGCACAGCCGGAAACCCCAAATTATGTGCCTGAACCCACTCTCTCTGTTCATACTGGCTGACCATATTTACCAACTGCTGGCTACATCCACCCACTCTTTACCTCTAAATCCACATCCTTTACTACTCTCAATTAGTATCCTGCACTCTTCCTTCTTAGCATTTATCACAGTTGACATTTTTTTAAAAATGCATGTGTGTAATATTTTAATGATGTCCCATTATTTTACATCCTTATTAATTGTTTCACAGTATAGAATTTCCCCCTCAGGTGTGGTTACCAATGCTTTCCCACCACCAAGGCATCTATAATCTTCCACCATATTCCACTGGGATCTCCCTATTCCCTTGTTTCTTCTCTTCCCCTTCTCCCCACCCTTCCCCTTCCCTTTCTGGATGGTTCAGGTCTATGGTCAGCTTTCAAGAATTAGTTTAAAGTTTGACCAATCTTTCTCTATATTCCACATATAAATGATACAACATGTTAATATGCCTATTAGTATTGGTTGATTAGGTAAGTGGATGTTGTGCGAGGTAAGACTATGTTGTAGAGAAAGTGGCTAAGGTTCCAATCTTGGTCTCAATGTTTATTAGTTATAAATAAAAATATCCCTTGCTTCATACTGAATGCTGTTAAGAGTTAGTACATGTGAAGGCTGCAGGATAGTATCTTTCAAATAATACAGTTCAAAAAACATGGCATTGCCTTCATTGAATCTATGAGAACAGACTGGTTATTTCATCCACCACCACCTCTATGACACAAAGAACAGTGCTTGGGAGGTAGGAGGAGCCTGGGAATACTTGTAGAGTGAATGAACAAATAATCACCTCTAACTTTGTTATTATACATTAAGCTTTGGTATATAGATGGGAATGCATTCATTCTGTCTCCATACTTTCGAGGTACTAGGGGCAAGACATTATTACTTTTGTGTGTATTGTGTAACTGTTACTGGTGATCATACTTAAACTTAACCAGATACTTTCCCAATATTTAAAAGCCAAATTTAGAGAAATGGGGGTGGAGGCAAAATCTTCTAGGGTTCTCAATTATGCTATCAAAATGCTTTGACACTAAAAATGTATATAAAATATATAATTTTAATACAAATTTTAAAAAGGCAAAGAAATGATCCCTCCCTCTAACTTATCAACTGACAATCTTGTGGCCACAAAATGTAATTATTTAGTCCCACTTTAAATCATTCATAAAAATGTTTCAGTGATGGGTCTCCACCACAGCATACTTGTGACTTCTCGAAATTGATTTTAATAATGCTATATGCAGAGGTTAAGCCACAGAGTTAAAAATGAACATGCCAGTAAATTTCTAGGCCAGAGAAAACAGCAATAGAAAAATTTGAAAGGTAAATAAATAAAATGTATCTTCAAATGACTGGAGATACTGAAGTCAACAAACCACTAAATAGTATGAGGTTACTCTAAATAGTATGAGGGTCAGGGATAGAAATCTCAGGTCCTTTGTGCCTACAGTTAAGGTCATCAGGAAGACAATTATATTTACATGGGTCAAAAAAGAATATTGGTTCCACTAGACCTATGAGTCATACTTTCTGTGGTCTGATTCTGAGAGAGCCTAGCCCTTATCAGCTAAAATAGAGACACAACTTGAAGATCTATTAGTGAAAGAGTGGACAGAGATAGAAAGAGAGAGAGAGGGAGATAGAAGAGAAAAAGACATACACACACACAAAGGCACTGGAATATTCAGACTTATAAAAAAAGGAAATCCTGCCATTTGCAATAATATGGAAGAATTTAAATGGGGAAATGTTGTTCAAAAGGTAATAAGTTTCAATTATGAAAATGACTAAGTTTTGGAAAGCTAATGTACAGAAAATTGATTATAGTTAATAGCACTGTATTGTACTTGAAAAGCAGATCTTAAGTGTTCATGACAAAGACAAAGAAAATGGTGACTGTCTACATGGGGTGATGGGTATATTAATTAGCTTGATTATGGTAATTACTTTGCAATATGTATCAAAATGTCAGGTTGTACACCTTAAATATAAACAATTTTTATTTTCCAATTTAATACTTAATTCTTATTTACTAATTATACCTCAATAAAGCTGAAAAAAAATAAGGGGGTAATAAAAAAATTCCTTAAGACAAATCCCACGATTTGTATTAGAGCTCGATTTATTTGACTAGGAGATATGTGTTTCTCTTACTACAATATTTTAATTCTATGGCAGTTTAGAACCATGTGTCAAAAGATTGTGCAAAACCACAAGAGAACATAGCTTATTTTTCTGCAAATTAAGCTTTACTTGAAGATTTAGGAAAGAGGCAGATGAATGTTTCAATGGGTAATAATTTAAATCATTTGTTTGCTTAAACAAATGAATAAATTGTGCTATAGAGCACCTTCTGGAACCATGAGTTAAAATCTCGGGGCAAGCAAGCTATCACCAGCCACTGTGGCATGAGTTCAATCCCTAGCCAGGCACAGCACAGCACATCAGACCTCTCCTGTCTCACCCACTGCTCCCCTCAGCAGTATATTTCAGTAGGTCCACCTGTTCTGCTCCCCACTCTGTCTCTAGTGAATCCTCTCACCCCCTACCCCACACCTCTAGCCTGTACCCCAGTTCTTATATGCATAAATAAATAAAAGTAAATCTTTTTTAAAAATTGTGCTGTAGAAAGCAAGATTTGCATGGATTTTCAAAACAAAAATGAAACTACAAAGACACATCATGTGTACAGGAGATCACTATAGATCACTATAAGCTTTCCAGGTGCTGAAGAGAGCAAATCCACCAGGAAAGACTCAGAACAAAAGGGAGAAGAAGGGAGACCACTAAGGAAAATTACACAATTTGTCTGAAAAGGAACCAGGGATCTGGGAAACCCAGATGTACAGGAACCGGGAATCCTCAGCACCCAAGCAGCAAGGCAGATTCACACTTACCAGACACCAGCCATGGCAACTGCAGAATCCAGGAAAATGCTGCCTGGGATGGAGAGAACAATCTCAGGATCAGGGCAGGACAAGGGCCAACCCAGGCTGCAGCTACTTGTTCACTCAGCAAACAGAGAGAACCAAAGACCATGACGTGCACACTCAGATTCAAAGACGAATTTTGAAAGTGGTGTGTGTTGGGATGAAAATAGTTCAATGAGGATAAAAAGGAAATTGGCAATAGGCATCCACATGCACCCATAAGGGAAAACAATCCATGTACAGAACTTCCAAATTATTTTTCCCAACCCCCTAACTTTTCCAGGCACCCTCACTCCTGTGCTTCCCTTCTCCTCTCATCTCACATAAACGGTGTGCCTTGGTATAAACTTGGAAAGAAGTTTTGCTACAAATTCTGTGTTTTGCAGGGACATGGAGATTCACAGGCTACACTGGCCACCCAGCTCATTTTTATATCTTTAAACAACAGAACATAAGCTTGCTGGCTTTTATACACACATGACCACAACCAAACCTGAATTACTCCATCGGAGCTCACAAAAACGTCAATATTAAGAAAAGATGAAAACCATCTAAATCATATTGCCTGGAATTAGTCATGATTGCACCTTTCCAGACCTATGATTAGGTTTCTGTGATAGAATTACAATGTGGTTGGTTGAAAGGAACTCAGCAAATGATGGATATTTAAACTTAAAATAGTTGATCGCTTGTCTTATGGCATTTTTTTCTTAAAACTCAATTCACGTTGTATTTATCAGAACACAGGGAGAGAGTTGACTGAGCAACAAGACCGGAAGCACATTTTTCTTTCCTATTATATTCCATGATGGATGAGCTCCTCATAAAGGAGAAAGCCTCTAACTCTGTGCCGGACGTCTGTTCACCTCTTAGCCTCATTTTATAGCTAGTTGGCAGGATTGTGGCAGAAGCACTCAGAGGATCCAGGATCTGTTTTTCCCTCTTCTAACTGTAGAACCTCATGAATTTTATTCAGGGATGCTCATTCATCCTATTTAGCCCAGGTTCCTAACTCACCCCCGTTTTCATGTACCCTGGAAACAGGCATTTAAAACAATCAAAACAGGAATTTCAATTCACTTCACAGAAAAAAAAAACAGCTGTAATTCCAGCCAATGGCACCAAGAAAGAACTAAAAGCATATTGCAATTTATATAGTTGATTACAACGTATTGTCTCGTTGAGATCTACTATGAGAATAGAACTTAAATACTCTCACAAAAGCAAGATAGAGAGTAAAAGCAAAAGGTGGTGGTGGGGGGTGAGGTGATGGATATATTAATTAACTAGATGGGAGGATTCATTTCATAGTACATACACATACCAAAATCACCAAGATGTGCACTTTAAACATCTTATAATTTTATATGTCAATTATATAGCAACAAAGCTGAGTTTTTTTAAATATATTTTATTTTATACATTATAAATACACTGTGTGTGTGTGTGTTGAAGGCAAGAGGAACCTTTAACAAGTCTTTAACAAGCAGTAGCTGTCTGATGAGAGTAGCTGTCTGACCAGAGTAGCTGTCTGATGAGAGTAGCTGTCTGACCAGAGTAGCTGTCTGACCAGAGTAGCTGTCTGACCAGAGTAGCTGTCTGATGAGAGCAGCTGTCTGACCAGAGTAGCTGTCTGATGAGAGCAGCTGTCTGACCAGAGTAGCTGTCTGATGAGAGTAGCTATCTGATGAGAGCAGCTGTCTGACCAGAGTAGCTGTCTGACGAGAGCAGCTGTCTGACCAGAGTAGCTGTCTGACGAGAGCAGCTGTCTGACCAGAGTAGCTGTCTGATGAGAGCAGCTGTCTGACCAGAGACTGTGACCCGCCCCATCAAGCCCAGCCCTGGTGTGGTCACAGGGTAAGTGTTGCCAAATGAGGAATAATTAAAAAAGATGCATCATGGTTCCCTGTTCTCTGAAGGTAAAAGGGCCCCAAGCTGAGTGTATATGCATGGTAGCTAAGTTGGACGGCTAAGCCCAGCACAGCTGGGTTTGAATTTTTTTTTTTAAAGATTTATTTATTTATGCATACAAGCACTGGGGTACAGGCCAGAGATATGGGGGGGGGGTGAGAGGATTCACCACAGAGAGCGGGGAGCAGAACAGGCAGATCAATGGAAGTACACTGCTGAGGGGAGC
>JAGFMF010011386.1:5242338-5310303 GCA_019455555.1 Galemys pyrenaicus
TCCCTGGCCGGCAGCAGGGATCGAACTCGTGCTGCAGTGGCTGCGGTTTGCTTCATAGTGCGTTGCTTAACCCACTGCGCCACCAGGGAGGCCCCAGCTGGGTTTGAATTTTAGAAAAAAATAGAAAAGAAAAAGAAAAATGATGGCAGTTTTGGAGATATACATCAGGTTGGAACCTGGCCAATGCCATTCAGACACAGCAGAGCTTACCTGTCCGGTTCCTGCCCTAGATGGTGCATGGCGGGTAGGACTCATTACCAAGGTTTTGGTTTTGAACCTGAACTCCTTCTGGTACCAATTAGGTTCCAGCTTCCACCAGCACCAATTAAGTGTTAGAACAGCTGATTTGGAAAGGGGACCAATCGAGTGTGAAAGGCAGGTACCCTACAGAGGGTTATAAACTAAAAGTTCAGAGAAGTTTCAGCAAGTGAACTTGAGGCTGTCTGGGAAGGCTTCAGTCAGTTAAGAGGTGTGACCCAGAATGAGTTTCAGGAGGCAATGGTCTTGGGATTCAGAGAGACACTGCTGTGTCTGCCACAGGTTAGCTGGGTCCCAGCCCACCACATCCCACTGTGCCACAAGTTCCAGGCTCCCTTGGATGGACAACGCCATCTTGCTCAGGAAGCCTTTGGTTTGGACAACTGGACACTGTAGGCACGATTGGGGTAGAACATTAGCCCACTATGGCTGTCTGATCCCAATCTCCATCTGCAAATAAGCCCTACTGTCACTGTACCCTGAAACTGAGCTGTACCTTGTAGTTGTGAGCACACAGTGAGAACCCAGCAGATCCCTGATGCTGCTCGCTTTAATAACTAACAGTCCAGGGCCTCCCTGGTGGTGCAGAGGTTAAATGTCAGTGCTATCAAGCTATTGCCAGCCACTGTGGCCTGAGTTTTGATCCCCAGCCAGGGAGCTAACCCACATATGGTACGGCACACCTTTCCTGTTTTGCTTGCTATTCCTCTCAGCAGTGTATTTCAGTAAATCTGCTTGTTCTGCTCCCTACTCTACTCTCCAATCACCCCCCTCCATACCTCTAGCCTATACCCCAGTTCTTCTATTCATAAATAAATAAATTTTTGAAAAATAAATAAAAATAACATCTACCCTATTTAAGGCACTTTTGTAGTCTTACTTTTGATAGCAACTAAATCTTTTCCTGAATTAGAAGAGGGGGAGATTGAAAAAAATGTGATTTGAGTACAAAGTATATGTTGTATGCCCATATGTGTGAACTGAAAGTGAGGCAATAGAATCTGTCACTTTAATAAAAAGAGTAAGTCATAAGAGAAAGTAGTGAGTGAACTAAAATTCAGCAACCTCACCAAAGCACAACTAACAAAATTCATACAACTGTGAAAACCCGTCAATCTGAAAACACTATATCTATACGTAATGAAAGAAATAATAAAATTAAGTCATTTATATTCTATTCCAATAGTTTAAAGGTAATAATAGAATGTCACTTGATCTATTTAAGCAATGCCAATGAAAATGATCGCATACTAGGTATTTAGAACCAAATATCAAACAAGAAAACACAGAAGCAAACACTAAATCTCTGTGATTAAGAACTCTGTTCCTGAAGACAGATGAGCCAGTTATACATCCTAACACCCCAATTACTGTCTGACCTTGAACTCTTACCTATATCTCTAAACCTCAGCTGTATCTGTCTCATTTTCTGTGTTTTAAATGAGACAATGCACAAAGCACTTGAGGAAATACACAATTGATGTAAGATTTCAATGCATTCTGCCTAAAATCATCACCACTAATTGTGTAAAGGCCACAATGGAAGTCAAGCATCTTAACCTTCAGTCTTCTGTAAGACTGGTTTCTTTCATGGGTCAGCAGGGTTTCAAGGAATTCAATCGGGAAATTTATTTATTTACCATGTGTCTCTTAGCAAGAAATGCATGATTCCCAATGCAGTAAAATATATGTATTGATAAAAAATCAGATTCACAAAGTACACTAAAAACAAATTATAAGTTTTTAGCCAACTCCCATTTTCATGCTGAACCCAACTAAATATAAGAATAGCAGGTCTGGGCCTCCCTGGTGGCACAGCAGTTGAGCACCACACTGTGAAGTATCCGTGGCACAGCAGCGCGAGAGTTCGATCCCTGGCCCGGGAGGGGACCCACATGGCACAGCAGACCTCTCCTGCCTCGTTCACTGCTCCCCTCAGCAGTGTATTTCATTCGATCTGCCTATTCTGCTCCCAGCTCTGTTTCTGGTGAATCTTTCACCTCCTGCAACTCTGGCCTGTATCCCAGCTCTTGTATGCATAAATAAATAAATCTTTAAAAAAAAAAAAGAATAGCAGGTCTTTGGATTATCATTTCCTAAGTGTGTGATAATGGGCAAGTCCCAAGATATCTATGAGACTAGATTTCTTCATCTGTCACATGGAGACTATAACATCCATTTTATGGATTGCTCTGAATATTAAGTGAGCTAATACACACAAAATCCTTACTATAATGCCTGATGCACTGGAAACATTCAGATATTGGATGTCAGAAACTTTCTTACTGGTGTTGCTATTGTTATGTAAAACAGTAAAATACTGTCTATATCACAAGGCAAGACCTTCATACATCATTGAGACCATACACTTTGTGCTATTTCCCTTTTCATACTCATGGGTCACAGGAGCACGCAGGAACATTCCCTTCCAATCCCCATCAATGCCAAAACATTACTTCCACAAGCCTATTGTCCAGAGATGTGTTTGTGAAAAATGTATCCTCCTTTCTTTGAAGTTCATGGCTCACATGGGAACGATCCGTAATGCTGTCTTTAATTAGTGGAACATTCTGTCCATCTAAGCTAACCATCCAGGCTGGGCCAAGCAAGAATCATAGTCATGTTCCACCCAGCACCCTCCAAGACTTAGTGATTTCACCAAACTAAAATGAAGTTTGCAAGGAAAATGCCCTCTTAGCCTTAGGGAGCTGATGGGGACAATTACTGTCAGCATCTAACCCAACCTCTGAGGTACAGCTGGGCCCTTTCTCTTTCTCATACAGTCGAGATGAACCTAAAACAGACAAACACAACAAAACATGCTTGCAACTAAAGGGAAATGAGCCTTTTCTTTTCTGGATTAAAATAGAACCTTTCCTCCCCCTCCATGATTCCAATTCCTCATCCCATTACTCTCAGGGCAGAAGATAGTTAGCATTGCTTCTTTTAATCCATTGTTTCATCTTTATTTTTAAAGCAATCGATTTTCCCAGGCTAACATGTTTATAGTGTTTCTTCTTGCCGTTTTCTGATTATAGCCACCACCCCAGTCTGACCCAATTTTCAAGCTGAATATTTTCTCAGCTACATTGCTGTTTGCTGAGTGACTTCACAGTTCATCCACTTCCAGTCCTGCCTGCCCTAGTCCCTAGAACCATCATGGCTGCATCAGTGGGCGCTACTGGGCACTTCATGAAATAGTCACTACCGCTGCCCTTCTTCACTTAGGTCCCAGGGATGTGTGCAGGCCCAGATCACACTGCTCAGTGGTGGCAGAACTATGTCCAGAATCCGTCATATTTGTTGTCACCGTGCAGACAAGAGCCCTTGATCTTCTAAATTCAGAAAAGAAATCAGAAAGGAAACGCAATGGATCTGTCCTGCTATTCAGCCTCCTGTGGGCACGGCCTTATTTCAGGACCCCTGGCTGAGCGGTGATAGCCCTTTGTAGCATTCTGGCTCTCTTTTGTGATTGTCTGTCACTTCGGGTCTCTTTTTTTTTTTTGGATCCTTCCCTTTCTTTGAGGATGTTTTCAACGTAGGCCAGTTGGATTGTTGGCTCCTGGGCCAGTTGTCCCGGCTAAGCGCCCAGCCTGGAGACAGTGCCCACTGTGTAATCCTCGCAGACTACGTGATTGAAAAGGGGCTTTTGGATATCACTATTTGCTTGCTTGGCTGGTTTCCAGACTATTTGTTTGCATTACCACAAAAGCAGTGATAATGAGGATCAGACTTTTACACATTTGAGTTTTTCTCCACAGCAGGTTTTTATACAGGAATGTGATTTATTTTCAAATTCTACCTATCCATCCACAGCGAGCCACTGAGCCTTCCACCCCCTTCTTTCTGGTTCTTTCTCAGCCACAACACTTCTTCCATGACGGTTACTTCTAACCAGGTATTAAAATGGCTCCCATCATGTTTTGTGTCCTCCACATACTCACAGCTCTTTGAAAATTGTCTCCAGGCCCACATCACCCATAGAGCCCTCCCATACCCTGCACCCGTCTGCCATATGCTGGGATAACACTGGGCCAAGGGACACTCAATATACCCAGTAGATGTCTTGGACCTGCAGGAGCAATGCTAATTCCTCACTTTCTGAAACAGAATCTTCTATAACCATGTCAAGCAAATTAAATTCTTTCCTAGAAAGGTTCTCAAAAGTTTATGTTTATTTGAATCTGTGTTGACAGCAATTTCACCTGAGTTTTAAAATAGTTAACTTTTACTTGCAGAAAGCTGGCAAATAAGATAATATTCAAAAGTAACAAAGGTGACAGAAGTTACCAACTCCACAGCTTGTTAGATATGCAAATAATATATTTTTTAAATTGCATCTACCTAGACATATTTCCTTTTAAAAAAAAATCTGTTTGCAAGTCCTTGCACCCATACCTCAGACACAGATACTTCCTTCTAAAGAAGGAGAAGTAAATACTTTCCCTCTATTTAAAATCTGAAATTTAATTCATAAAATTAAAATGAACAGTGGCATTGCTTTCACAGTACTTTCCTTCTTCTGGGTTGGTATAAAAGTTTGAGAGAGTAAGTAATGCCTGTTAACCTCCTGAATTGTTTTCTAGGTAGTGAAATTGAGGAGGTTGATTCCCTTAAATTTTAAATGAAATGTAAGGTGGAAAATTACTTTTTGGAGGATTTGGTTACACAGAAAAACAAATCCCCAAGCATCCACATTCCCAACTAAAGAAATAGCATGGAGGTCTGTCATTATATCAAAAATGTGTCTATTTTTAAAAATCCAGAATTTTCTGATAATGAAGTCTTCACCACATGGTGCACATCTATATGCTATTATTTTTTTCATTCTGCATGCCTTTTGTCCTTCCTTCCTAACATCATGTCCCCATTTCATTCTGCAAAACCTACTTGAGGGCTGAGGCCATATTTCCAGTGGGCACTGTAATTGGAAGCAGTGGGGTGCTTAACCACGCAGCACCTGATAAGGAACATCACAGTAACAAGAGCAGTCTGTAGGTCAGTGCTAATAAGGTCAAGGTGCTGGATTTATCATGGAAAAACATTTGCGCTCCCTCATGAGAGCCAAATGTTTGGTTAAACTGTTCTGCCAGAAAGATGGGGGCACAGATCATGAGTATGTGATGGTGCTGGTTCAAGTCCTCAGTACACCCACAGTGAGAAGACACAGTCAACACTGTGAGCCCGGAAGAAGGCACAGTGAAGCTGGGGCTCATGGATTCTCACCTGTGGTTCATTCTCTAACTCATCCAAGTGGGACCCAAGCCTCTGTCAATAGCAAACTCCAAGCACCAACCATCACAGAGGCCTCACTCTCACTAAGAAAGTGAAAAGGGTTACACTCATCATTTTGTAGGCTACATATTTTGAAAAAGGGATCCTGGCTGATAAAGATACCGATACTGAATTGTGAGCAGAGCACTGCATCACATTAGAATCTTATTAATACAGTTTTTGATTCAGAAGGTCTAAAGAGAGATCTGAAGTTCTCCCTTTTTTAATAAGCTTGCAAGTGATGGCAAGAATGCTGGCTCCTTGGGCCTTACTTGACGTAACAAGATTCAAGAGTTTTGCAGTTGGCCTATGTATGGGAAGCCTAGACCTCAGGAGCCTACGGAGTCAAGAAAAGGTTGAGAAACGTGAATACTAGTGGTTGGAGCGACCAAATTGTCAGGAATCCAGACATCACTCTAAAAGGTAGGTCAGGGCAAAACTAGCAGGCAAATTAAAAATCTGAGACCTGCAGCAGGAGTAGGCGAGAAAGAGGAGTCACAAGAGAGGAGGGAAGAGCACAGGGGACTATGATGATGGTTCACAGGTGATGTGGTAGTAGGAATTTTATGAGGATTACATCTGAGGGGAGAAATCAAATACTGTACAAAAATTAATAACAATGTTTAAAAAAATAAAATAAAGATTAAAGAAATAAAATAAAGGACAGACCAAAATTAAGTTCCCACCAGTGCTAGAGGCTCTGAGTCATGTTCCACTGTCTCAGCTTCTGGAGTCGACAGTCAGAGACTCTGGAACACACAGCAGGGGCTGCTCTTGTAGGTACTGGCAGAGAGTAGTCACCACAGATGATGCTAGAGAGACAGGTGTGATGTTGCTGACTGGAGGCAAGGTGTGATGGGAGGCAAAGGGTAAAGATCTCTGCTGTAACTGAAGCCAAGTCCAGAACTGTACAACTACTGGTCAAAGGTTAGGACAAGACTGACAGGTCCTTTTACACAGAAGTTGGTGAGTATTTGGAGCCTCATGAGCAGTTTTCACCATCTCAAATGCATGAAACCAGACTCCTTTTGGGTTTGGTAGAGTAGCTCTTGGGTAATCCAAGGGGAAAGCTCGTCCAGTTACTACTCCCTCCGGTTGAGCTCTGATATGTAAAGTCACCAAGGCAGCTGAAATTAGGCTTAAGAGTGATGTTCACAGAAGTGCTACCCATGAATGTGAGTCAGCCAGGAGCTCAACAGAGAGTAAGAGAAGTTTATATTTGCATATGGATTGATTTTGACATTTGTCAAATATTTACCAAAAGAGGTTTTCTTTTCTCAAAGAAAGGCATAGCCCTGATATTTTTTCTTTCTACAGGACTCATTTCACTTATGAATTTGACAAAAGTTTAAATATGAAATGTCTAAACTGAAAATGTACATTAATACATTCTGTATTTTTCCACATAGCTCAGGTGACCCCCAACTTTTTCCAAATAGCCCAGGTTTGCTGGGCTAAATACTGAGATCCTAGGTTAGTACAGCACCCCAGAGAAACTAAGAGTTCATCTGAATCACAAATGTAGATGCAAAGCCTCTCCAGAGAACAAGCAGCCATGTAACTCACGAAGCAGTGTGGACCTCACTACAAACATATGGAAAGCTGGCCCAAACATTAATTCTAATAAATACTATAATATCTGGTATAATATCTGAATTTGAAGGAAAGATAGAAAATTCCCAAGAGTTGTAAACAAATAGGGAAGCCAAAGCCAGGGATGCAAGCTAAAGCCAGGGCTTTGGCATCTGAAGATGCATTAACTGAGAATATACATCCTAAAGACTGGAACTGGAGCCTTGACCTTGGAGCAGCATGGAGGAGAACTGAGCATCTGGCCCACAAGGGCTGCCCAGATCTTGAAAAAAGGACAGGAAAAACTTCATCCCTGCCCAGGGAGGCTGAAGCAAAACTTAGTCTGCACCCTAAATAAACTTAAATTATTAAAGCTGCTAAAACAGTAGTAAAAAGTGATTCAGAAGTACCGCTAGTCATTATCAACTTCAATTCAAACTGTTCAAGATGATGAAAGAATAAATTAGCCAAACTTTTATGATCTTGATACCAAAAGACAAAGATAAACGAAACTAAAAGACAAACCACAGTTTGTAAGAGAAGTGAATATGCTTGAGACACAGAGTTAGCATCAAGGATGTATGAAGGATATGTTAAAATCAATAAGAAAAGGTCAAACAACTTCATGAGGAAATGAATAAAAGCTACACATTGGTATTTCAATAAACTATGACCCCAAATTCCAACAAGTATATAAGAAATTGGCCAATTTCAATAATAATTAGAAAAAGGTAAAATGACTAATAAAGTGAAGTTATTTCACATCTAACTAGGGACAGATATTTTTAGAGTATTTTTTAATTTATGTATAATTAACATAACATTATGAGAGTTTCAGACACACAACATAATGATTCTGCATTTGTACATATTGCAAAATGATCACCACAGTAATCTAGTTAGCATCCATCAGTGAGAAGTCTGACACCAATTGGGGCTAAGATATGGTGAACCAGGCCTCCCTGGTGGTGCAGTGGGTTAAGCAACGCACTATGAGGCAAACCATGGCCACTGCAGCATGAGTTTGATACCTGCCACCAGCCAGGGAGGGGACCCACATGGTGTAGCAGACCTCTCCTGCCTTGCCCACTGCTCCCCTCAGCAGTGTGTTTCAGTCCATCTGCCTGTTCTGCTCCTCGCTCTGTCTCTGGTGAATCCTCTAACCACCCTGGACTCTGGCCTGTACCCTAGCTCTTGTATGTATAAATAAAAATAAATCTTTAAAAAAAAAGATATGGGGAACCTTCATGCGCTGTTTGGTGAAAGAAGAAGTTGGGGGGCAAGTTAGCATTAACTAGCAATGGTAAAGAGGCATACGCCTTAAAACGCAGAAATTCTATGTCTGGGTGTTTACCCTACGGGAACTCTGACACATGCACAGGAGACTTGACCAAGGATGGTCTCTGTAGAAATGTTTTGACTAGCTAGGGATGACAAATGAGCCACTAAAAGACCATAAGAAGGAAAAGCACAAGGTTCTCCTCACTTTCAACAAAGAGCATGCTTTCTAAAGAAGAGGCAAGAAGATCCAGTTAATGATTCAGAAAAAAAGATTCTGATTAGTAAAGGGATGAGAACAGTAGGACTCTAATACCGTATCTGTTGCTCTTTCCACGCGTCTCTGCTAGATTTCATTCTCTCCTGCCTAAAAGTGCCATTAACCATCCAAAACCTAATTCCAGGGGTAAGCATTGAAGATACTCAAGAATCTAGGAGAGGTCAGGCTTAGGTCCCACTGCTGCCTACAGCTGGGTAAGTGATTAAAGCCATGCCAGTCCTAAGAGCAGCATGGCCCCCGGGAATGCTGGAGACCCACAAGACTCCAATAGGGGACCCAAGTAATAAAGACTCTAAGGGACCTGGATTAAATCTCAGCATGTGGTTTACTAACTTAATAGCTGTGTGACTTTGACAAGGTTATTCAACATCTCCAAGATGAAGAGTCTATAACAATGGAGATAACAATATAGTTGTCTCCTATCACAGATATGTTAAATGAAATGACACCTACGGGGTACTCATCACAGTCCAGGTGCACAGTAATAACTCATAATTTGATTATTATCATTTGATATCATGCAGTCAAGTACCTTACCTACTCCTGCAGCAGTCTAGAACCTGACAGATGCTCTTAGAAGCACTCTCCTCAGTATCTCACCTCCATTCTTACCCTGGAGAAATAGTGCTCCAGATTTATATATGGGTTTAAATAAATAGATTAAATTAATTCTCCAAATTTATATATGGGTTGATTTTGGCATTTGTCAAATAAATACCAAAAGAGCTTTTCATTTCTCAAAGAAAACATAGCTCTGGTATTTTTTTCATTCTAAAGGATCCATTTCACTTATGAGTTTTGATGAAAGTTTAAATATGAAATGCCTAAACTGAAAGTGTACATTAATACTTCCTATAGTTTCCACATAGTTCAAGTATCTCCCTCTCCTCTCCTGGACTAAATGCTATTAGCATGCAGATAACACTGAGACTTTAGGTTAGTACTGCATCCAGGACAGACTAAGAGTCCATACATTACAAAAAATTTGCTAATTCTAAAGGTCTCCTGCTGCTCCACCATAACATCTCCCACATTCTTACACATTTAAGCTAAACTCAATAAAGTATTAGATCCAGCTAATAAATAATTTTTAATTATTTTCTTCCTTCTGCCACTGAGTAAAATTTTTTTAAGGTACAAAGAGTGCTATGCTCAAATATATAATACAGTTTTGTATGGGGAAAAACAGTATATGTATCCTACTCCTTCAACATCACGATTTTTTCAACCAAAATCGGGGAGGAAGGAATGTCTTTTTAGATGGGAACTTTACTGAATTTTCAAACACTCACTTCTTGCCTTTGTGAGTTAAAATATGGGGGGGGAAAGCCAAATCTTGTATACTCCTGTAAATTTTCGTATGTCACAGCACCATCTAAATGTCGGCAATATTGCAAGACCAGCAGTACTTCTTGCATAATTGAGCTACAAGAATGAGGGAGGGCAGGGAGATAGGAGGGAGCATAAGAGATCTTTGGGGGAGGGGGGCTTTTACTTAAATAAGTCTTCTCCAAAACTCTGAAACTTTACTTATGACTTTTAAAAACTACAGTTATAAAAGAAGCATTTTCTTTAAAACTGCAGCTTTAGAGAAAGCCTGGAGGTTTCTGTTGAGCATTTTAGATGAAAGACGTGGGTTTGAAATTGAGGTTAATTCCCTCACTTTGTAGTATCACTAAGGTGAACATCACAAACAAAAGTTAGGGATTGATTCCATGAACTTAACTATATCTTTTTTCAAGTAAGTGCTTGACAAATGCTACATTAAAAAAAAAAAAAATACATGTTTGTTAAGTTAAGGACCCAGGTCATTCAAACATCCAAATTTCTTAAGGTTATTTTTTTTTCTTTTGATGAGTTTGTCCATCTGCTTGTCCATTTTGATTCACATTTGACTGATCAGATCCTAGACTGAAATAAACAAATGTTCTGACCCAGCCTTCTGGTAGAAAAACAATACTGTAGAAATTAAATTTCAAGTGAATGACTCACATATGTGAAATAGGCTACCCTTTTTCAGATAGATAGATAGATAGATAGATAGATAGATAGATAGATAGATAGATAGATAGATAGATAGATAGATAGACAGACAGACAGACAGACAGAAGACAGACAGAAATAAATATATCTTTTCAAAGATATATACTACGTACATTACATGGAAAATTACCTAGAAGAATTTATACTAAGATATTACCAGTGAGTTTTCTCTGGTTAGTAAATTTAAGGTTAACTTTAACTTCTTTTTCATTTATTCTCTCTTTCCCCCTCCCTCACCCCTCTTGCTCTCTCTCAGCATCACTTTGATATAAAAACAGTGATGAATTACCAAAAAAGGAGTGTTGTCAATTGCGTATATAAACCAAACTATCAGAAGATTCTGTTTAAAACATAAATTAGCATAGCATTTAGGAGCAACTGACAACACAATAATGATTATTGTTTCCTGTTTTTAGCTAACTATGTTCTATGCACTGTACTGATTCCCAAGTTCAATCTTTAACCCCGAAGGCAAGCATTCTTATTACTCCTTTTCTATAGATAAAAGAAGATCAGACATGGGGTTATTAAATATCTTGCCCGAATTTCTAGCAGTAATGAGTTATAAAAGTGTGAAACTTCTGATGTTACAAACTAATAGTGGTGAGACTGTCTCTTAGCCACCATATAAGAGAAGGTGTTGACACAAAGACATGTGCAAACACACGTCTCCAATAATGTTAAGCTAGTAAATTATTATGATTTACTTCTCCCACTTTGTTCTACCTGGATTAATATAATTTTCAGAAGCTACATTTACTAACTTTGCCCACTTTGCTCCAGTTTTAAATTTGTCTTTTAAGCTTTCTATTCTCTCTTCTTATTACAATATTACGCTTGCTTAGCCTTGAGAAGCACTTATCCTCGAAAAAGTGGCACATGAAGAACATATTGTCATATAACTATACCATGGAGTTTAGCACAGCTGTAAAAAAAAAATTATGGAAGATCATTATGAATTGATAGGGAATGATTTCTGGGACACAATGTCAAGTGCAAAAAGAAACGGTGCTAAAGAATATCTATAGTATGCTTCCCTTTTTATAAGAAAAAATGAGTTTAAGAAGGTTCATTGTAATTGCCTATTTGTACAGAGAAAATATAGAAAGAATTAACCAAAAACTAAAGTAATTGGCTACTTATGGGGGTGTGATAGGAAGAATGAGTGTAGAGAAATAAGGACAACAATGGGGGTGACACTTTTCTGGGTGTATTATTTCATAAACATTGGTTCTTTGCGCTAAAGTTACAGTTCGTAGTTTTCACATACCCCTGAGCAATAAATAATTAAAACTGGTATAAGGAGCAGGGGATAGTAAAATGCAATACAAGAACTGACAATTGTGTTGCTTCAAATGTAACTCTACTACAAATGAATCACAAAATTACAGTGGAGGATGGGAATAAGAACACTAACCTAAATGTAGAAAATAGTATATTGACCAGATACTGTAAATGTTGAAATTTAGTCAGCAAATGTGTCTCTTAGAGAGGTATTCATTAGCAATTCTACACTGGAGCTAAGTAAATAAATATATGATATAAAAGAGTTGGACTATGGGTTCTTTGGTTGCGGATGTACTAAGGTAACAACGGCTAAAGGGGGATTTTCTTCTATAATGGAAACAATGATATAAACCAATACTAACTCAATAAAAATTATTTTAAAAGGACAAGCTGAGCAACATATTAAATAATTTTAATTGTCTATAATTTCAGTTATTTATAAAATAATAATTAAATATTTATTTTAAGTGATTCAATAATTTTGGGTTATGCTCCATAGAATCAAATACATACCAATGAGTCTATACTCATGGATATAAATAACTGAATATCTAGATAGAGAGGAAAGGTAGCTAGCTCTTCCTTGCTGTAAAATTCTAATCAGTAAATATTGAAGGAAAGAAACAGAAAATCGTCATTAAGCAAATGTCATTTTAACAGCTGCTACCGAACCGAGATCCACTGATGTATACTGAAATCAGTGCGTGAAAGTTTGACAAGAAACAAGATTTTCATATTCCCAAAGCACTTTCCCACAAATATGTTTTAACAAAAGGGAAAAGATAGAAACTGTCAAGTGAAGAAACAACCATAACCAAGTGGCCTAGGTCAAACTCTTAGTAATAAAACACAGTGATGTCATGGTATGATGTACTGAGAAAAACACATCATTTCTGTCATAGTCTTGCCAAAAATACTTAACTTCAATCCAATCACGGGAAAATATCAGACATACCCAAATTGATCTCAACTGATCTATACTCTTAAAATATGTCAAGAACATCAGACTTAAGGAAAGATGAGGAACTGTTATGGATTTCAGGAGACTAAGAAGAAAAACTTGGGAAGTATAAATGTGTGATTTTCTCTGAACAGAACCTTGAACAACAAGACATTAATGAAAAACTGGTAGAGTTCAAATAAGGCCTTTAGTTACTTTATTTTATTATACCAAAGTTGATTTCTTGATTCTGACAATTGCATTATGATTAAGGCAGGTTTTAACATTAAGGGAAGCTAAGGCAGGGGTAGATGGATACTCTTTGTACTAGTTTGGAACTTTTCTGTAACTCTAAAAGCAGTTCAAAATCAAACCTTGAAAGAAAACGTGTCGCCTTTACCCCAACCAAATTGAAAATGCTTTTGAAGAAATAAGTCTCTTTTGAGGAGAAAGACCAAATTTAGGGGAAAAGAACACTCACTGTGAAAATAATACCAGAGAAATTGCACTTGATTTAAAATTTCCACTTTTTTGACAGTTCTAACTTAAGAATCTTATCAACAATTCTATCCCTTGCATTCAGTGCATCTTTGAGTTTTTATTCCTCAACTATAATCAATCTTAATTTTCCAGTTCCAACCAAAGGCATATTTCCTTTCCCAAAGTCAAGGGCCTCAAGAAATTCTTTTGTCATCTTAGCTCTCTGCAACTCCAGCCTTGAAAAGCCTCTAGTATATTTAATTTTTTAGCCTAACGGAATCCACAGGTTAACACCAGCAACTTAACACAGTTTACTTCAATGCTGTCTGCTGAGAGGCTGCATTTAACTGCTTTCTTACATCATGAAAAGAGCCAAGTTTGGGGGATTTTTTTTCTTTTTTCTTCTCCTCTATTCCATTCTCCCCTATTTAACAGTGACTGTCAGAAGGAGAGCTATCAAGAGGCAGCTATGCAAGTTAATCAGTCAGGGCCCAAGCGCCCAGGAACTGTTTGTTACAACAGCAAAGGGAATGAAGCATATATAATGAAGCCTCCAAGCAACAGACTAATTAATACCTCTCTCTTCTTTGAAGAAAATGACCCAATACTGAACTCCAGTGGATTATACAACATTTTAATTTACTATCTACTAAAAGGATGACTACTTTATAAAATGCGGTCCTATTTATACATTCTCTGATAGCACTAGTAGTCATTCAAATTGGACCCCCTGGCCAAGGTCTAAAAGGAACTAACTAGAACAAGTCGATATTTAATATACACCATTATACTCATACTTCTTATTTCTATGGGAGACAACAGTTGGGGGGAAAATGGTGTATTTCGCCAGCCAGTAACTTCTTTTGTTTTTAAGATTTTATTTATTTATTTTTGTATAGAAGAACTGGAGTTCAGAACAGAGGTGGAAGGAGGGGGTCGGTGAGAAGATTCGCCAGAGACAGAGTCAGTAACAGAACAGGCAGATCTACTGAAACACACTGCTGAGGGGAGCAGCAAGACAGGAGAGGGTGCTGTGCCTTGTGGGTCAGCTCCCTGGCTGGGGATCAAACTCAGGCCCTCAGGGTGATAGTGCTGAGACTAAACCCCTAGGCCACCAGGGAGGCCCACCAATCATAACTTTTACTTGTTGCTTCCTCCTTCCCTACCTCCACACCCCTCACATTATTATTGGTAAACTGCTGGCATAGATTTGATTTCTAGACAATAGTTCAGAAAAATTATAAACACTTTTAGAAATAACAGAGGCAAACTCACTGAGTAGTCAAAAGGATAACTGCTGAGGATTTAAGAATGGCAGTGTAACAAGATCTTAAAACTCACTCAGTTGCCATCATAAAAATTTCAAGTCCCTGAGTCTTTCCTCACCTGCATTCTGAGACACTGGGGTTAGAAGACTTCAAAAGAACTGCCTGGCTCAAATAGTCAGGTGTCCCTACAGTTACCAGTTCTAACAGAAATACAGGGTTCCTATGTCCCATGCAATATTTGGGAGACAGGCTAAAAACTATTCATTGTTTTGTCTTAATTCTTTGTAGACCTTGGACATTAGCCCATCATCAGATATATGATGTGCAAATATCTTTTCCCATTCAGGAGGGAGGGAGGGAGGGAGGGAGGGAGGGAGCGAGCGACAGAGAGCAGATTTTTTTTTTTAATGTTTCAAAGAATTTTATAGTAATGGCTTCATAAGTAAGTGCTGTTGCAATAAAAACACAGATGATTGTGATCAATTTGGGAATTTAATTTTACTGAAATTTCCATTATATTATTTCATCATAAAATACTCTAGTACACCATGCTAGTGATATTTTATAAAATGTGATGTGTACTGTACTGGCTAATCACCATGGGGAATCATCAAATAACAATGACTTAGTCATGGAAGTGAATGCCTATAAACATTCACCAGTTATACACTTCAACTGATAGAGTATTGATGGAATCAGGTTATTAATTGACTCTCTATCATTTACTACCACTTGCTCCATCATTAATTGAGTTTAATAAGTCGATCCAGATTTTCTTGCAGATTTAAACAGAGTTCTTCAAAGAAGACATACAGATGGTCATATGAAAAATTCTCATCATCAATTATCATCAAGGAAATGCAAATCAAAAGTACATGGAGATATCACCTCACACTTACAGGAATGGTTCATATCAAAATGATCAGAAACAAAGGTGTTGGTGGTGATGTGGAGAAAAAGGAACCCTCATAGGGCCTCCCTGGTGGCACAGTGGGTTAAGCAATGCACTGTAAGCAAACCTCAGCCACTGCAGCACGAGTTCGATCCCTGCTGCCGGCCAGGGAGGGGACCCACATGGCATAGCAGACCTCTCCTGCCTCACCCATTTCTGCCCCCAGCAGTGTGTTTTGGTCAGTCTGCTGGTCAGTCTGCCTGTTCTGCTCCCCACTCTGTGTGGTGAATCCTCTCACCTCTCACAACTCTGGCCTGTACCCCAGCTCTTGTATGCATAAAAAAATAAATCTTTTTAAAAAAAAAAGGAACCCTCATAAAGTATTGATAGGAACTCAGACCAATCCAACCCCAAAGGAGAACAGTATGGATGTAACTCAAAATATCAAATATAGAGCTATCATATGAACCAGCAATTCCACTCTTTGTTATCCACCCAAAGAATGCAAAAAAAAAAAAAAATCAAATGGATATGTGTACTCCTGTGTTCATTGCAGCACTATTTATAATAACCAAGTTATGGGAATAACTTAATCACCCAACAACAGATTAAGAAGATGCAGTAGATATTCACAATGGAATACTACTCAGTGATTTTTAAAAAAGATGAAATCTTGCTATTGGTGATAACAGGGGTGGAACTGGAAGGGATTATGCTAAATGAAATAAGTCAGGAGAAAAATAAATAATAGGTGATTTCGCTCATTAATGGAATGTAAAGAAACAAAACAAAGGAACAGACAAAACTAAATCAAACCCTAGAAATCTGACTGTAGAATTAGGATTACCAAATGGGGAAGGGGGAAATAGAGGTCAACAGGGGAATGGGACCCAATGGTTTTTGGAAGAGAATTATAGGTGCTTTGGTAGTGAGTGTTGTGTGATAACAGACATCTAAAGAGGTGTAAATACTAGTGAGAATGGCACATATCAAAAAAACCAACAACAACAAATGTTGGTGAAGACATGGAGAAAAAGGAACTCTATTACACTGCTGGTGGGACTGCAAGTTAATCAAACCACTATGGAAAGCCATATAGAGGTTCCCCAGCTAGAGTTCCTCTAGCAAATATAGAGCTACCATATGACCCAGCAATATCACTCCTAGGTCTACCCAAAGGACACAAAAATACCGACCCAAAAGAATACCTGTACCCCTTTGTTTATTCCAGCATTATTTATAATTGGCAAGACCTGGAAACAACCCAAATGCCCAAAAATAGATAACTTGATCAAAAAGACGTGGTCCATTTACACAATGGAATACTATTCAGCAATCAAAAAAGGTAAACTAGAGTTTATTTGGAAACATGGATAGAGCTAGAAGGAATTATGCTCAGTGAAATAAGTCAAAAGGCAAGAGAAAAATGTTGGATGCTTTCACTTTTAGGAGATATATAAAGGAACAAAAAAGGGGGGACGGCTCAAGGGAAAGAACAGTAACAATCAAGAAAAACACAAACACAACAAGAACAAAAAGCCAAAGACAAATCAGGGGCACCTTGAGTAGGTGGGGAGAACTGGGATGAGGACAGAAAAAGCAGAAGGGACTGAGGTGACGGTGCACTGGTGGAATGGTGGTGGGAACTACATAAGGACTACAATCGATGTCAAATATATATAAATAAATTAATAAAAAAAACTGTTAACATAAAAAAAAATAAACTAGTATTCAGCTAAAAAAAATAAAGAAGTGTAAATGTTTACCTCTTAATCACAAGTAGTGTTTTAAACCAGAGTTATCTCAATTTAAAAACAAAACGGTAAAAATAAAACCCAACAATATAAAAGTATCCACTGCTTATCTGAAATTCAGTTTTAACTGGGAAATCTATATTTTATCTAGTAACTTCCCTTCCTCTTCTGAGACATCGATAAGAAATGGATAAACAATTCAGCTTCCAGGCTTGGTTTTTCCTATAGATCTACTACTTTTTCAATGTGCTCAAGCAATTTGTTCAATGACGCTAACTAGTTTTTCATCTGCAAAATGGAATGAGTTCCTCTCAGCTATACGTGTTTAGCTCAGTTGATCTATACTATACATCCAGTAAACGCTTGCTCTTATTTTAATTACTGTATTATTACTGTTTGCATTGAATAAATGTTTTTAGAAGAAAAAAGTCAGTGAGCAACATTTAGATTTTATCAAAAAGAGAGTCTTTGCTAATAAGCAAGGAAGAGAAGAGTCAGTGAATAAATTGAGAATCCCTAAATTACACTGTAAGATTTTCCTGTAATCCCTTAATAATAATTACTGTCAAGCTTCAGAATGAGGAATGCTTACAAAATTTTCCTGCAATATTTTACACATTTCAATTCAGAATAAAAAGCAAAAGAACTGGAGTGAAACAACTGAGATAAGCCCAAATAAAAATGAAGAAAATGTACATATGTAAATTAAGAACACACTTGTTACTTGCCCTTAAAAAAAAATGGACAGTGACCTCTAGTAAAATATTTGTCTAAAGACTGGTTTACAATCCCTTTCCAATATTACCTATTTCTGAATTTAAGTCAATATTTAAGCCCTTCTCTTAGAAGTACACTATCTACCTCTTCCACCTTCATTTTCTCAAGAAGTCTCCAAGAATCCATCAACACCAACACAAAGGCTGTAAAATAACATTTTCTTCTTGGCTGGATGCAAACACCAGAACTGCAAAAAGACTCTCAATGAAAATTGTTTGAATCCTATCAACTCATTCTTTCTGCTGACTGAAAATAAATAAATAAATAAAAGGCATCCCAGGGCTCCAATTACACCAGCAGTCCCCAAAGACCAGGCTCTCTTTCCCAGGAGTCAGGATCAACATAAAAGATTCATTTTCTTTATCACTAGTATTCATAGGTATCTGAGGGCATTCCACAGACCCAAAACGAGTTCTTTTTCTTTATCTGGCCTCCAGAGATTAATTATTCCTGTCAATTCAAGTCTGTCTTCCTGTTAACAAATCCCAGTGGGTCACTTTTCTACTCAATCTGATAAACTCCAGATCCCAAATTTTAAGGATATTTTTTCTGCATTACATTGGCACTTAATTGGCGGCCTCTAAAGAATATGTGACTCTCTGTAAGACTTTCAATTTTTTTCCCTAATTTCCCTAATAAGAAACCAATCTGACAACTTCATCGTACATGATGAATACACACGGATGTTTACTATTGGAGATTTTCCCATTTATGAAAGATACTCTGTTCTAAACATCACGTTCTTATTAAAAGTAACAATAATAGTAGTAGCAATAATAATAATAATGGAATTTGATATGGTCAAGTTGAGAGCTGAGTAAATTCAATGGAAGTCTTTGCACATGTGTACAAAAGCTACTCAGCAGAGAGTGTAACAGGGTGGTCCCAGGAAAAGGGGAAGTTCCAAAAATCCTGGTTCCGCCCTAAGTGGGTGGAGCAGAGGAGGATAAGATTTCTGCAGAGGAGAGAAAAGGAAGAAAGGAAGATGGAGAACAGCAAGGAGACCTGGAGGAGGCACATGGAGCAGAGGGACATGTGAAGAAACTGCTTGCTTTTTGGTCTTGGACTGGTTGGGACAGATGTGGGTGAGAGACCCGTGGGGAGGCTAACCATGGCAGCTTTCATCTTGATTTTAATTTTGCTCTTTTCCTCCCAGATTTGTCTGACTCCTTCTGACCCTTTTCTATGGGTCTCTACTGAAAGGTCCTTTAGATGTGTGGCAAGTTTTTGGACCTTGCTTTGGGCCAATCCTATTTGGCTGGACTTTTACCCTTAAGGAGACGGGTAACTTTGGATGCTTAACTTAGTAACTATGTTCTTTGTTCTTTCTTTATTGTACCCTAGTTGTATTAAAGTTCCTTTCCATTAAAGGTTTTATGTGTTTGTCTTAATGCGGCGGATGGCAGAACCCATTCAAAGAGGGCAGGCTTGGGGGTTCTGGGTGCTCCTCTCCCTGCCCTATAACAAGAGGACCAAATTCAGTCAGGTTTGCTGTATAATCAACTACATAAAAATGAATGGCACTTTAAAGCCATGGTAACAAAAATATGCACGTGAGAAGTTTAACCACTATAAAATTAGGATATAATTGGTTTGATTTAGATAAGAAAACAGAAGGAAGAAACATAGATAGTATCCATCACTGAGGTTTCAAAGTCTCCAAAGAGGCAATAGAATGAGAAAAGATAATGTATTTGGAGTTAAAAGGACTACACTCTATTATTATTTTCTACTTTTTAATTCTCCAAACCTTAGTGTCATCTGTAAAAGGCAAATAAAAATACCTACCTCAGAATCTTCAAGAATATTGCCTGACAGTTAGTAGGTGTTCAATAATTGTTCTTTTTATGTTTTGGGTTTTAAAAAAAAAAAACATTTCTGTTTGAAATGAAAACTTAACTGGAGAAGACAATTTGATTTATTACTTCCCAACACTTTTGTTATTAACCTGGAAGGAATGTGGAGAGGGAAAAACAACAAGCAGATAATAGCAGAAAATCAATAACCTGTGATGAGAAAAGATGACTCTTGTCGGCACCTACCTTAGAGTCTAGGAGAGACCAAGCTTATTCTTAGCCCTAATTAAACTTGCAAAGTTTATCTTTTCTTCTCTCTCATAATGGAATTCCTCACCCAAGACAGTTTCTACTATTACTGTGAAAATGAATCATGAAGATAGAGCTGGAAAAAGAAAAATTATCTATGCAATGGTAGACCTTCTAATGAATATATGCATCTTTCTCAACTGTGGGTAACAAATCATAGAATTAGAAGTCCAGGGGTTAGACCACTGTGTAAATAGATGATTCTGGTGCCTGACAAGGACTTGAACACCAAGTTAGTGTGGAGAGTGCTTGTGTCTAGAAGGCAAGGAAATTCAATCAAAGAACTAACAAAAATGGTGAGCACTAAAATATGTGAGCTTGAAAAAAGATAGAAAACCTGGAAAAGAATAGTTTCCTCTCTAGTCCCCACATAGAAATAAGTAACCATGGAGTCTCTTTCTTTAGAGAAAAATTTTCATGGAAAAAATCTACATCTATCATTTTAAGGATTTTCTATACCTGTTACTTACACCTTCATCCCCTTATACTAAAATGCCAATAGTCAAAAAAAAATAAATAAATAAAATGCTAATAGTCTACAAATGACCCCATTTATTTCATGAAGAACAATGAGTAGAGTTGTCCAATGCCATCAAAACTGTGAGGGAGTGACCTGCATGGAGATACACCTAGACTTCAAATTTCCTTTAGTAATTCCTTAAAAAAACTTTCAAAACATGGTAAAATTTGAAGTAGACAGCCGGCCAGTGAACCAGGATAGATAATTCTGGGTTAAGAGTTTGAAGGAGCATGGTGACTGTTAGCTGTAATTTATAGGGTCTTGTGATTCCACAGAGTTTTAAGGATTGGCTTGGTGTGAACTTGAATTGGTAGAAAAACACCACTATGATAAGAAGAGTTGAGCTAGACTACGAGGAGCAGGGCCAAATTCTGGAAGAAGGAAAAAAGAACTGACAGGACAAGAGAGAGAAAGCCCTGACCTAAAGATTTGTCAGAAGCCTGGAAGAGAGGAAAGGATTAGAGTGTAAAGATAAAGAATGGCAAAAGTGAACTTGACTAATAAGGGGAATCATTTAATTAAGGTTTTTGATTCTTTATTTGTGAAATGACATCACTGTCCTAGAATAGGGAGAAAGTTATATCTTCATTACATTGAACAAATGGAGACAAGACACAAATCTTAAGCAAAAGAATATACTTTCAATGTTTAAAGATCTAGAGAGTTCCAGCCAAAAGGCTATTTACCTCCAAGGGAAATACATAAAGTTCACCTGCAAACACTGCACCTTGCTTACAGTTATCACTTAATCATGCACATGTCTTTTTCCTCCTAGACGCTGTAAACTTCATGTGGTCTTTGTATGTCCTCAATGATACCTAGTTGGCTAAAATAACAACGCCATAATAATTATAATTTGATCAGATCAGATCAGAGCTATCTGATCTGAGCTCTGAAGTCAGATAACTAAGTTAAAATCAAATTCATTATCTATTACTAAATAAATTCATTATCCTTTCTACACTTAGCTTTCTAATCCATAAAATCCAACCGCTATGAGGATTAAGAGATAATGTGTACAAAAGTTACAATAGTGACTAGAAAGTCATAAACCTTTAACAAATTGTAGTTTATTATTTTTATTATTGAGCTCTTTATTTCTTTTCTTCTCACACACATAATCCAGGATATCTAGTGCTAAGTCAGCCAGTCCGAAACCCAAGTTAATCAATGAAAGAGAAAAGGAACTAATCAATTCCCTAATTATTCTACTCTGGCAAGACCCTGGCAACTGGTAGGGAGAAAAAAATTTACTGCAGCAAAGATGCTTCATGTTTGCCATCAAAACAAGCCAGATAACCCCACAGTTAGCAGAAGTCTTGATAAATGACAGCAATTGTGCTAATACAATGCTATTTCATTCAGCCTTCTTTAAAGACTCAGGCAATGAATGAATGAATGAGACTCCATATAAAAAATAATTGTGATATCTTGGTGTTTGAAGAAGAGAGGAAACATAAAAAAATATTCCTAGTGATAAAAAAAATAGACCATGTTTTTCTATTAAAAAGAACAAACAAATTTCATTAATTAATGGCATTATAATGACTGAAAGATTTTGCTGGTTTTAGAATGTTGGCTTAAAACTTACCATGAAATCATTTTATAGTTTATGAAGCTATCTATTCCAAGGAATGCTAGCAGGAAAAAGCAGAAACAATCATCTTAATTTATTTTGGGCAGATCCAAGGAAATACTGGAGCCTTAGTCTGGAACTCAGATTTGTTTTTGCTCTAGACCCAGAAAAATTATTTACACATGCTATTTTCCAGATACATATAAAAAAGAAATTGAATGGAAATAAATGAGTGCTATTGGACTATGTTACTTTCAAAGAGATCAAATTTACAACCAAAACTATTCTTATTAAGAAAATAGAACAATTTATTTAGTTCTTATATTGCTACCCCTACTTTCTTCTATGTAATTGAGTGATATAACCAAATCCCAGCACCCTCCTATAGACAAATGGTTTAATCATACTTAAAATTCAGCAAAGAACATTTCCCCCTCCAGGAGATACCTAGCCATCATCATTCTGGATGCTTGATATGAAAAAGCCAGTTCTTGTCATGCAAATAGTCACATAAAACAATTCTCTTTCCTCATTTTCAAACACAGTTCTGCCCATATCATCATAGCTAAAGGACAAAGTATATAGCTCTCAAAAGTCAATTGACCTTAGTTATTTCTTACTTTAAATGAAGATAACAGAAATCCTTCTCTATGTAAAAAAGGTTAAACTGAGGGTGGGGGGGAGTGAAAGATTTTCTGATTCATTCTAAATAGGCTTTGGAGAAAGAATCACTAAGTGTGAAATTCCTCACCTACTGCATTTCATTGATCAAAGCTTTTTGTAAAACAAGAAAATGCAGAATTTTGAAAGTATTTAAAGGACTTGTCTTTTGGAAGTTAATACCCTTTGCTTAATTTATCATTGATTTCCATTCTCTTTTTCTCTCTAATACTAACACCATTTGTAAGGAAATATAACAAGATTCTCATTCATCTAGAATAAAGCTTGGATCATTCATGCTCCTGACACACAGGAGTGCTGCAAAGTTGTGGGAGGTGCTTGTGTATGTGGTGCCTAGCAGCATGTGATCTTCCTAAGATGTGCCTGTTCTGGTTAAGCTAGTTAGCTTAGGCTCTGCTCCTGCCTCTCAACACTGCAGTGAACACTTCCTGACCTGTCTCTTGCTACAGATCTAAAGAATATGCTCTGTAATATTCTGTTCACGAATTATCAGGCGGCATGTTAATAGTCCAGGAAGTTGGAGAAAATCACTTTTTGGAGGCTCATCAGGAGGGGAGAAGTATTTCCCTCTCCAAACTTTTTTTTTTTTTTTTTTTTTGCTTACTGATGTGAGAGGGTTGAGTCCTTCTCCCCAGTAAGAGGAGGGTTACTCCATTCTACTCTCCTTCATTTATCTGCTCAGTTTTAAATACTTCTCTGCATCTAGGATAAAGGAGGCTTTACTCCCCAATGGTTCCACCTAGAGATGGGAAAGGTTTCTTTGCTATGTCATGTGTCCCCATTCTCCCTATTCCAGCCTTTCTCCTCTACTCTCCCCTCTTCCTTCCAAACTCTGGAAATGATAAGTAATTATATTGTTTAGTCACAACTTTTGATCACATGAAACCATATGTTCTGCTCAAAACGCCTTTCAATCTTGTAATAATAACTATACTATTTATAAAGACTATGTACAAAGCAATACATTTCACATTTTCTCTCCTGAACAACCTTGCAAGGTAGGCATCAGAGCCAGGCAGATTGAGTAGGTTAAGTGACTTGGCCAAGGTCAAACATAATGAATGATAGAGACAATATTCAAATAAAGTCTGTTCAAAAGCCTGGTTTTTCAAAATGCCCCCATGTTGCTTCAAAAGGTCAAGTTGAATAGCAAAATAAATAAAGGTTGTAGGAATTTGATGAATACAAATGTGTTTCCTTTCAAGCTTATCAGAAACCAACTGAAGGAAGATTTTCATTTTATTTCACCAAAGACAAATACTATAGAATAAGTTAAACTAGCCTAAACTTGATGTGAACTACTGCAAGTAGAACATACTGTAGATAATGTTTAAATGAATTCTGGCAATGGGATAGAATATAATGTAACTTAATTGATTTATGGTTACTGTGTCTCTTAATAACTCACAGTTAGCAATTTCCAATTTTAACCAATCCCCTTCAATTAGAGCTCACTCAAAACACTTAACATCATTTTGTTTGAATACCTGTGGTTAGAGCAAATGTTGCCCACCATGATAACCCGATGAGCTAAGCCTGCAGTAATGCTTCACTCTGACCACCCACATATTTACTCTGCCCAGTAGTTTGCCATATGGGTCAAATTGCTCCTGTGCACCTCCATGAAAACTGAGTTTTGTGCTTGGTATTCAAGGTAGTTTTATTGTCTACTGTCTTCAAATCTTTAGTCATCTCTTCATTTGTGAAAACCATAAACACCTTGACCTTAAACTTCTCTTCCTATGTAGCACCTTCCAAGCTTTGTTAACATGCATATATCTTTACTCATATGTAATATCCTCCGCATGCAAATAACTCACTCAGTATTTTGGTTGTTGTGGGTTTTTTTTAATATTTGCTTGTTTGTTTATGCATACAAGAGCTGTGGAGAAAGCCAGAGGTGTAGGTGGTGAGAGGACTCACCAGAGACAGAGTGGGGAACAGAACAGGTATATGTACTAAAATACACTGCTGAGGGGAGCAGCAGGTAAGACAGGAGAGGTCTGCTGTACCATGTGTGTCAGCAATCAGGCCAGGGATCAAATCATGCTGCAGTGGCTGCCAATAGCTTCATAGTGCTGTGACTTAACCCCCTGAGCCACTGTAATGGGGAAGCCCCTTTAGTTGTTATTTTTAAAGCCAGATATAATCTAAGAAAAATATTTTTGTTTGACTAATTAGGCAATTGTAATGACAAAAACAACACTATATTCTCAATTCCCCCTTATTTTAATCAAATGCCTTTCATTTTCAATTCGCCTATCTCATTTTTACATACCTGTATTATAAAATACAGTCTCTAGTGAATTTCTGTTTACATCGTGTTATTTCTCAGTACAGAAAATTCTACAACTAAAGCAAACAATAAATATTAACTGAATTGTCATAATTTTAAATATAAATAGCTAGGAAGAGAAACTGTACCAAGTGTAGTATAAACCATGAACAATATAAACTATTTGCCCATTAACATTTATTATATATTTTATATAGATCATAATATCTATATATTATATCTAGATCAATGTTGCTCAGTTAAAATATGATACAGGTCACACATGTAATTTAGGATTTTCTAGTAACCACATTAAAAAAAAGGAAAAAAGAGACACCTAAATTATTTATATGAATTAAATGAATGTTCTTTAACCTAACATTCTGAAATCATTTCAAAATGTAATAATGTAAAAATTATTGAGATATTTTACATTTCCATAGCAAATCTTCAAATCTGATATGTATTTATACTAACATTCAGTTCAAATAACCGTATTTCCTGGGTTTCAACCTAACTGTACACTGCAGTTATTTGGGGAGCTTTTAAAAATTCTTGATGCTTAGGCCCATCCTCCCAGACAATTAACTCAGAATCTCTGGGAATAAAACCCAAACATCAATATATTTTTATAAACTTTTATTGTATCATTTTCGTTGTGATAACAATGGTACAAACTATATATAATTGGGGGATATAGGTTCACACCTCTTCAGATGTATGTTACATCAATATTTTTTAAAGTTCCCTGGTGATCTCGATGAATTGCAAAAGCTGACAATCACCTATCAGAAACAGTGTGGAGAATGTTAACAATACATGCATGTTGTTATTTATTCATGCCCATGTCAGGGACACAGCCATGAGTGACACCAAGGAGCTCATAACACATGAGTGAGAGTCACATTACAACAAACATCCACAATGCTGCGATTACCACTTCAACAGAAATGTGAACTGAAAGCCACAGGACAGCAGAGAGGGAAACAGCAATATCTAGTGACAGGCAGCTGCCATGTGCTGGCTGCTAAAGGTTGTTACTGTCCTGTGATCTGGGCCAGGAGTGTTTTCTGAAGGGAGCAATTAGAATGTTTCCTGTGAACATGAAAACCTAATTATTCAGATTGTGTAATTTCTGATATATATTGGGCTAGAATTTAGTTTTGCACTATATACGTGGGAAGAAGGAGGGTGAAGTTTTGCTATGGAAGAGATTTCTTACTATAAAGATTAAAGTTCTTCATACGATGGTGATGGGTCACAGGGCTACGGTGATGGGAGAACTACAGGCACTACACCGGACAGAAGAAATCAAATATTGTACAAAAACTAACAAAGAATAAAGAAAATAAACTGAATAATTAAAAAAATAAATTTTATTTGTATGAAAAAAATTAAATTTTTTACTAGTGTCTAAATAAAAAAATCAATTAGCATATCCACCAGTGAAGCTCTTTTAAATCTGTTAATTTACTAAACTGTATGTATTAAAACATTAGCAAATTTATCCCATTATATTTTTAAAGAAAAGCACAGACTTACTCCAAATTTCTGTCATTTCTTTAATAAGAACAAATGCTCTTGAATCTATTCTTCCAAATGCTCTTGAATCTGTGCTTCTTAGTCTAATAGATTTTTGAGGAAATTTTCTACTATATATCTAACTACTGTAGTTGTAAAATAAAAGTAGACTTTCCTCACCCTCCCTACTTTAAACTTTTTGTCCAATTAGTATATCCTTACTGTTAAAAAATGAGCTCAGACGTTTCCTCCTTGGTGAAGCCCTTCCTAACCACAACCCACCCCCACCCCCAACCCACCCCACCCCTGAGGGGCCCCCTTCTGGGTTCCTGGGACCTAGAACAAGTTTCTCATCATAGTTATGCATAGAAACAAGCAAGCACAAAAACAAGTGATTTCCCTTTTTTTGCAATACTGTGAGCTACTTGAAGACAGCTTCACATCTTCTCATTCTCCTATCTCTGGTAGCCAGCACAGTGTGTGGCAATAGTAACTATTCAAAAATAGTGTTCCCATTACATTAAAACAGAGAAAATGACCTTGTCAGTGGAAGGTTGTGCGATGGAGGTACTCAGACTAGGAGGAACCAAACCAGAAACCAATTGATGTTCCCACAAAAATAAAAAGATTTATACAGGGCCTCCCTGTTGGCACAGTAGGTTGAGCACCACACTGTGAAGCATTCACTGCACAGAAGCAAAAGTTCGATCCCCCACCAGGGAGGGGACTCACATGGTGCAGCAGACCTCTCCTGCCTTACCCACTGCTCCCCTCAGCAGTGTATTTCAGTCGATCTGCCTGCTCTGTTCCCCACTCTGTCTCTGGTGAATCCTCTCACCTCCTGCAACTCTGGCCTGTACCCCAGATCTTGCACGCATGCATAAATAAACAAACAAACAAATAAATAAATAAATCTTTTTGGAAAAAAAAACAAACATTTAGGCACTAAGAGTAATGAAAATTTCTTAAAGTGGTCTGTGATTATTTCACCTTAAAAAGGGGGAAGGGGGACAAAAGCAGATATGAGGTTATGCACTGGAAATTTTCCTATAGGATAAGGTTATAATTCCCTCCCTTGAAAGAGACACATATATCATGATGGATACATTGAGGGTTAAAGGAGAGAACATGTTTCGTTCTAATAGCAAAATAATTGAAGATAATATTGTACTGGTCTGCATAACCCATACTTGAAAACTTTTGATTTACTTCCTAACTAAGACAAAGTTAATTGGGCCAGAAGAAATAATAAGTGTAGCCCAAAACTCTCCCTAGATCTTCAGAGAGAGTCAGTCAGTGAGAAATCAAATTGCCTTTGAAGATGGACCAGGCTGATCTGCTCTGAAGGACAAGCTTCACGGGGCAGGGACAGGATGAAGTACCCACTGTTCACAGGCTGGGGCCCCTGAGTATGCAGGTTTTCATCTCTGTGAGGTTTTAATCTCTGTCCCAAGGCCCAACCCTATCACCCTGATCTCCCCCAGGGAGAGAAACAATAAAAGACTCAGAAAGTGGAGCCCTGCTCCATGAGGGCACCTCACACTGTATCTGCTGTTGGATTCACTCAGATGAGATACCAAATGCCTGGATCTCACACTAGAGCTATGCAGGAGATGGATGCCAGATATTTATTGGCATTGCCTCATTTACTCACAATGAATAGGTGGGTGGATGGGTGGGTGTATGACTAACACATATAAGAAATTGTATATTATGATATAACATATATAATATATGAAAAAATATCCCTGGTAATTCTGTAAATTCCATGGATAACAGTGGCCTATGCCAGCATGAGAACTCCATGAGCTATAACTATCTGCAAACCCCTTAAATCTACTCTCCTTGGAAAAAGAATAAAAGCAAGCTCAGATGGATTACATGGACTTCACATCTCTGTTTTTGTCTTTATTTAGAAAATTATCTTTTCCTTTGTTCCCCAAATACAAATATGTGCCTATATGCTCCTGAAAGCACCTTAAAATATTCAATCAGAAAACAGCAAACAGCTTTCTCATTTAGAAAATTAAAATATGGGCCTCCCTGGTGGCGCAGTAGGTTAAGCGACACACTATGAAGCAAACAGCAGCCACCGCAGCACGAGTTCGATCCCTGCTGCCGGCCAGGGAGGGGACCCACATGGCGCGGCAGACCTCTCCTGCTGTGCCCGCTGCTCCCCTCAGCAGTGTGCTTCTGTTGATCTGCCTGTTCTGGTCCCAGCTCTCTGTGGTAAATCCTCTCACCCCCCCCCCCACCTCTGGCCTGTACCCCAGTGCTTGTATGCATAAATAAATAAATCTTTAAAAAAAAAAAAAAGAAAATTAAAATATTTCATATACTATTTCCTTAATCCAGTTCATCAAGTCTTAACAGGTCCAAAATTCATAGTGTAATAAGCTTTGATATAATAGTTTTCTCTTAAAAGAAAACAGCACTATTAATATACAGCTGGTTAAGTTTAAACTAATAAATCATAATTAAGCAAAAGTAGGTCTTGAGGAAACTGCCTAAGTCTCCATGACTTTACAATTCTATATTCAGAACTCAAAATAAATCCCAATTCATGTCTATGAATATATAAATATTCACGCTTCATTAAATGTACACCTATGTATGCACAGGATACACAGGCAGATGTAAATGTATTTTATGACTTCAGTTTGTGAAAATACCCTACAGTCATATGTTACTCTTGCACAAACTGCCACTTTGATAGCCAACAGATGTAATATATGAGTTTACTATTGTGTCATCATCATGACACAATGCAGTTGTTGAAGAGTTGTCTATTGACAGCTGAGACGTGTGTAAATGCTCTCAAAATAAAGGAAAATTGAGAAGCCATTAAATCATGGTCAGTAAAACATCTTCATAGCCATCATAATCTAATCCTCTAATGCCATTATGTTTCAGTGACAATGACTTCCATACCACTTCTGAGTCTTCCTCACATCCTTGCTACACAAATGACAAACTGCTGAGACTGGCTGACGCTACTGCAAGACCAAACATAAGTCAAACTTGGAAACCCAAATGAATGGTCCAACCTATACAGTCACCCACAGTAAAAAGTAGGCGAGGCAAGCCATTAAATAGCTAACCTTTAGTAATCCCTGAGTTCTACTATTTATTCAGACCAGGAAGCCAGAACCATGGAATCAAACAGATGTACTGTATTGCAGTTTCTCCCACATCAGTTCTCAAAGAATTTTAAGAGAAAATCTCTTACAAAGTTTTTGTTCTGGTTGTTTGTGCAGAGGGAGGAAACCATTTGATTTAATGACTCCATGCTGACAAGCCCTAGTTCTAGACAACAATAAACCTCTCTACATAAAGTACTTGACTCATGCTAAATTTGTGTTCACCTTGTCAATGGTAGGTGTGGAAGTTTCTGGGTAGAGGTAGCCAAGACTAATCAATAAAATAGAGATCAAGAACAAGGATTGCTTTATAAAGACAAGACCCAGGTGGCATAATACTAAAAATGAACAAGTAAACCAAAGGATAGGGGGAAAGCATAATCATAATGGAAATGTGTTTTGAACATTTATTCTATATGTTAGACTTTGCGATGTATCTTAAACATTGTCCTATTTTACTTTCATCTGCATTCATGAATGAATTTAAATATAAACACCATACATAAGTATGGACATATAGTGTGTGTGTATATATAAACATATATATATAATATACACATACATAAAATACCACTGCATAGGTGAGGAAACTGGAGCCCCAAAAGAAGTTACTCCAGATCTTACAATCATTAAATCATTAATAGGGGCCTCAATTACAAACCACCCTTAGCAAGTTCTTAACCACCATGCTAAACTGCTCCCTTTCCTCCATAAATCTAAAAGGAAGGCTAATTTCCAAGAGGCTGGCCAAACTGACAAAAGATCAAGACTTGGGCAGGTCCTCTGGGCTGCCCTTCCTGAGATCCAAATTGTGCAGAAGCACAAGAAACTGAGGATCAGGGGATATAGGACAGGATTCTAGAAATTCTTTTAAGGCAAACAGTAGCCTTTAAATATAAATCAGGGCCCTTTTTGAGATTCAAGTCACACATCAGAAAAAAAGTTAGAAACAGATCTCAGGAAGGGAATACTTCAGAATTTGAAAAAGTCTCTGGCCCTTTGCCCTATTCATAGAGCACCGATCTGTGCAAATACATGAGTACAAGCTCACAGAGGCAGAAACAGTCAGGACTACAGGTCCCTGCAGCTGATCACCAGGTCTTCTGGACTGAGGACCGTTCATGCTCCTAAAATTTCCATTCCCCAGTTCCTCTTTTCCAATCATCCCCATACATGTCTATTAGAAAAAAAACAACAATAAGATATCTGCTTAGTTCACTCATCTGGGAAATGCCATGGATAATACAGTCCTGTGGGTCAAATAATGCATTCAAGAACCAGTCAATTTAGTGGAAAAAGAAAAATCAAATTGCTTATTTTGCATCATGCAGAGCCAAAAAATTACTATCTGAATATTGTGCTTTTCAAATAGTTGTACTGATGTTGGGTAGACATAATCGTGTTCACCAAGCATCTCTACACTTTGTCACTTTGGTATTATTTTTTAAACTGCTTTTTCGTCTTGGAGTTGAATTTATTTATCCTTTTGGGATGTTTAATTCCTTAATGTCAATCAATTTTTTTTCACTAAGCAAGCGATTTTGTTTTTTCAACTGAATTCCTTAATCAGCTTTTGTTCAGAAACTGTTTATTTCTCTCTGCATTACAAATGCTAGATTTAACCAATTCATCAACAAGAGATAATACAGGGAGGGACCTTGTCAGTTTGTCCTTTCCTCTCAGGAACAGAGATACTGTATTCTGTACTTTTAAAGAAAAAACCTAGTAAGATTAGTCTAAGATCGAGGACAAAAAGATTTCAGACCAAAGGAAGGCATGTGGCCCTTCTAGAGCTTTCCCATCTAAACATGGGGAATTGTAATCCATTCTTACTAAATGCTTTGCTCATTATGCAAAAAAACATTAGAGGCTGGTATATTTTGTTACCATAGTTCTGCCTACTGGGAACTATAATTAAAGCACATTTGAGCAAATGCAATTTTATTTGTTATTAAGCAACTAAAAGCTTAGTCAACCTTGCAAATATGGCATTATTTCAGGATTACAATATGAGCTGGCCAGCTATCCAATAAATTTTATTAGGTCCTATCATTATTAGCAAAATCTGTTATTCTTACTGAAGGAGACATCTATGCTCTGTAACAGGAAACATCAGAGTAACCTGGGGGTTGGTTAAAATATATTACAGAATCCTGTGGTCCTGAATCTCTCATTCATTAGGTCTGGAGAAGGACCCTAAAATTTGCATTGCTAATATGTCACTAGGGGTCACTTATGTCATTGGCCCATATAGGAACCATTTGTGTGTCATGGACAGTTATAGCTTTGGCATCAGACTCACCTGGCTTCATAACTTGGCTCTTTCACTAGTGTCTATACTTTCATGGACAGGTTTCTACATGTCCTTACGGCTCAGTTTCCTAATTTGTATAATGGGGAAAGCAATACTATCCAAGAGGTTAGGTATGAAAATTAAATGAGAAAAAAAATATAGAAAGTACTTAATCCAGTGCCTGGCAAGAGAGAGACCAATACATGTGAGTATCGAGTTTATTACTGCTAATCAGAAAAATAGCTCAAGAGCTACTTTAAAGTATTTACAGTCAATATGCATGAAACTCAGCTACAGACCCACACCCAAGATTCAGATTATAGACCCTATTTCATTGATCCTAAGATGTCAGTGATTTTAAGATGAACCATTATTTTATGTATCAGTAAAAAAGTCTTACAATTCTACCATGATTAAATTAATGGAAAACACAATTAAACCTATGCAACTATTCAAATGTAAAATTGAAAGGAGGACACCAAGTTCAGATGCCTGGAAGCTAAGAAAGCCCCTGGGTTGCAAGTACCATTTTTAGAACAATAACCTAGGGCCTCCCTGGTGGGGGAGCAGGTCGAGCACCACACTGTGCAGCATCCACTGCAGAGCAGCCAGGAGGGGACCCACATGGTGCAGCAGACCTCTCCTGCATTGCCCACTGCCCCTCCTCAGCAGTGGTGTACTTCAGTCAATCTGCCTATTATGTTCCCCACTCTGTCTCTGGTGAATGCTCTAACCCCCAGCACCTCTGGCCTGTACCCAAGTTCCTGTATGCATAAATAAATAAATACAATCTTAAAAAAAAAAACAATAACCTAGTCATAGAATTCCATAGACTCTTAATGACACAAAACTATTTCCACTTAGTTTGACAGCATCCAACCTCTAAATTTGGAGGAGGCTTTTTCCTATTAAATGGCAGCTGCACGCATGTTGAGAACAATCAGATCACACGAGAGTGCAAGGCTGTGAACAGGAAAGTGCCAGGCCAGGATGGTCTTTTAGTCATAAACATGAACTCCAATCCTTTAAAGTTCCCTCCAAAGGGTATTTTAAGGGAAGCAAGAGCTGATGTATAATCAAGGGAAAAGGGGGGAGGAGGGAGGACAAACCCAATACTGGGACTCAGCCTTGTAGGTTTCTATTTTTCCATCTTGGTTTTTAAATTGCAATTTGTAATGTGCTGCAAAACAAACAAAAAGCTGATTTTGTATAATCTGATTTTTTTTTTTTCTGATGACCTAGTATATAGGTACTTACAAAGGAAAAAATACCTCCCTCGAGTATAAACAATCAAAACGCTATAAACTGAGAGTGTCTGGAAATGTGCCTATTTATTTCCATGTTAATGTGAAAAAAATCTTTAGCCTCCTGGATAAATATTCATTATCTTTCTTTCAATATTTTATTATTTCAAGAATGGGATGCCTTGTATATGGCATAATATCCATAAACATTAGCAGATTGATTATTGAGTCAAACTCTTAGCTTACATGTTAATTTATTTTTCCCCACCACTATCCTTTTTATTAGTGTCCCTTCACCTCCCCCCCCTTTCTTATTCTCAGAGCCCTTAAGATGTTCACTGATGTCCACTGATTTTTGAAGGTATTTTAAGTTATCAAACTGTCAGCTATGTTAATATCCAGCATTTATTTTTATCATTCTGACTTGCTTCACTTCACATATAATTCTCTCAAATTTTGTTGAAAATGGTTGCTTTAAAATTAGTTGTTTTATTAAACTTTGGACTATCACAATTTCCCTTTACAGTGGAAATCTTGGATAAAAGCAGACATAGCCTGTGACCTCCCTCAACTTTAAATGAATGTTCTCACCCAGAGGATATACATTCATTCTGTAAGGAAACATATAATAGGACAATATCGTCTGACATTTTTATTTGTGAACTCAGGATTTCTAATAACTTCAATAAATGTTCTCTGGTAGTCTCCATGCACATGAGTTAATTATAACAAAAAAAAAAATAAAATAACATTCATTTAGCTTCCGGAAGTCTAAGAAAATAAATCCCTAATGAAATGTGGAAACAAAATCATAGCCATACTTGCAAATTTCCAACTATGGAAATTTGACTGTAACTCTTTCCTATTTTGTGACTACTCACCCCCCCTTTATTGAATGGGTTCACTAACATCTATCGCTTTCTAATTCAAACTCAATCAAGATGGATAAATATATATGATATGTAAGCTGGGGGATATAAAGGATTTTTTTAATGTTCAAATAGTGAAAAACCATAGCAATCATAATTAAAACTGATGAATACATAAGTACAAATGATTTCCTTCCTTTTGTACTATATTAAACACACACACAATCAATAAAACCTATACTTCCAAAAATGTATTTTGTATCTTGGAATCCTTTCTTTGTCCTGGCTCATATTAAATTCCTTAAATTCCTTTCCATAGTTAGATAGTTTTAAAAATTGGCTATAATAATGCTTTTTAAGCTGTGATATTCTCAAATTGACATGTTTCTACTTACAGGATAGGAAATAAAAGATATGATGAACTGCAACAAAAATGTCTACATAATTTAAGTGACTGTACATGTAGAATATAATTTAATATAAAATTCAGTCACCTGAATAATGCCATCTTAGAAACAGTCACACCAGTCATAGGGAATATCTGTCAATTTAAGGGAGAAGGAAGCAGCAATGTCTTTGTAGGAAATTAGTTTCTGTTTTATCATAAATATAGAGGACGGTTTTTTCCTAATTGTTTCTATGTTAAAAGGCTGAGTTGTACAATGCATGTAACCCCTATTTTCCAAATAAGAAGACAAAGACTAGTCTTCTAATTTCTCAATTCCATTTCCCACTGTAGTATTCAACTGACTCATTTGCATACACTTTCACAAAGGTTATCTTTGTTGAGAGATACTTTGCATACCTTTTTCTATTTTGTGAAAAATATATATAAACTTCCTGAAATTTCATAACACAATTTATTTGATTATTTTAAATATTTTCAGTTCTTTGGGAGATGGAAGGAAAGCCTTAAGAAATAAGCATTAGCAGTGGTTTTGAGGTTCTGATTTGTTTTAACCAAAACATCAATTATTTCAAGTCCTCTGCTGATTAAAAGTAGTAATTTCACTTGATATGTCAAAGCATTTTGATATTATGTTTTGAACTCCCATAAAATGCCATGACAATCTCTAATAATTATGTGAACATTCAACATTTTCCAGTATTGGTTTTTGTGTCTGTTAGGGAATCTTGGGGAATCTAAGATTGTAACTTGCCTAAGAAGAAAAATTCTAAAGAGAGGATGACACAAACAACATCAGGAGGAAAGAAAAATAGTCAAATATCCTTTCATCTTGGTATTATTCCTAGGATTATAAAAAATGTAGAGACCTAGCACACTTCCCCTCCAGAGAGGACCTTAAAAGGCCTTTAAACTATCTTCCTGAGATGCACAAAGCAGGCAGCCACAGAGTGATTGCTAAGGCAGAAGAACAAGTTTCAACAGCTACACCAGAGATAGAGCTAGTTGATGAACCAAGAGAAAAAAAGGCTCACTGGTTAGAAACAAGGGTTAATTCCAATGAAAATGAAAAATAAGAATAATCAATTTTACATGGGGTGATAAAATCCTATAGGATAGTTGTTTTCTATAGAATGGGTTTAGTAGCAACACATGTAACTAAGGCTTAGAGATTTTAGTCTGTAGAAAGGTTAATATGAATCAACAATTAGATGGAATATTTGTTGAATGAGTGAAAAAGTGAAATGAATGAATGCAGGTAGTGTTGAATCAGTGGGAGAGGAGAGGAAAGAGAAGGGTAGAAGAATGAATGGGAGCAGGAAGGAGGTAGGAGAGGGGGTAATGGAAGTGAAGGAGAGAATCTTTATGAAAAGAAACAAAAGCCCCTCTTGTCTCTGTGCAGCCCAGAATAATCTTGAATAATTGTGTACGGACAAACTGGGTACCTTCATTGACCTGAGATGTACAGTCAAATCAAAAACATCCAAAATATTCTTAAATCTGATAATCATGTTCAAATATCCTAAGAAGAAAGAATCAGAAACGTTGCTTTTGGCCCCAAGAGTTACAAGTAGACCAAATGAATGGAAGACACAAAGTAGAAGTAGATTCTCTCAGAGTATTTCAGCATCAGAGTTCTCATAGATGGAACAGCCCTTCTCGGACAGCAACTGACCCCTCTCACCAGGAATTGTTAGAATCCTGGCTGAGCGATCCCTGGCTTGATTTTCACAAAACTAACTCAATCATAACATAGATGGTAGGATTAGAATTTTTCAAATGTAAACTCACCCTCCCAACCTTAAGAATCTAATAGTCAAAACATTTTCTTGTACAGCAAATTAGGTTCTTGCAAAAGATTTTCTGTTATAAAGACAATGAAAACAAATGGTTAGCCTTGGGGAGATGAACCAAGTCTTTAGGAAGCCCTAAGAGAATTGTCTGTTCCCTGGCATGTTTGCTCTTTGGAGAACTAATCTCCTTCTCCGAGAATGTATTAATATCTCTTTGTCCTCTACTATGCTGGCAGAACTTTGGGAATTTGCTCACAGCATGCTTTATCTTGCTAAATATAATAGTCTGTCCAGTATTCTTCCTTTGTGAGAAATCCCTATTCACTTTCATAAATTATATGAATGGATCTGGAGTGTACTTTCCTTTCTTCAATAGCAACTATTCCCAAAAGTAGCCTAAAACATGCCAAACATCTGCTCCTACACACAATTCAATACATGCTATTGATATGTATTATCACTGGGTAAATTCTGAATAGAGGTCAATTTAACATGCTCCCCAACAACTCTCTGAGTCCTATGGCCCAGTCACTGGACTGAAAGAAATCAGAATAATTTTGCTATACTCAACCTAAACAAACCCTAACAAGATAAATTTGCTAAAACAAAAACTTCAGCAGAAGATAACAATGCCCAACACTAATTGTATGAATATAAGAAGAATGATAAATATTACTCTAATAATTATTTTTAAATATGCTCCTTTTTATTACTGTGTATACTATAATAGTCAAAGATGGTGCTTTTGATACTATGAACTGCTGGATCTGATTATTTCTTATGATTTATTATACATGGCAAATCCATCTTTTTTAATGTGTATTTATTACATCATCCTTTATATTTGTATAATGTATGATTTCACCTGAAATCCCCACCACCAATCTCCCATGCACCACCACCACAGTCCCTTGTGCTCTTCTTATCCCTGTCCTCACCCTTCTCCCTCCTCCTTCCCTACAGAATGTCTCTGAGTTATAGGTGCCTGATGATTTTGATTTTACATTATTATAGTTACTTTTTTCCCTCCCTGATCCCTTATTTGGTTCCTCTACATTCCTCCTATAAGTGAAACCATTCAATATTTTTCTTTTCCTTTCTGGCTTATTTCACTGAGCATAATCTTCCAGCTCCATCTTTTTTTTTTTAAAGATTTATTTATTTATTTATGTATACAAGAGCTGGGGTACAGGCCAGAGGTGTGGGGGTGGTGAGAGAATCCACCAGACAGAGCAAGATGCAGAACAGGCAGATTGACAGAAACACACTGCTGAGGAGAGCAGCGGGAGAGGCAGGAGAGGTTTGCTACGCCATGTGGGTCCCCTCCCTGGCTGGCAGCAGGGATCGAACTCCTGCTGTAGTGGCTGCTGTTTGCTTCACAGTGCATTACTTAACCCACTATGCCACTGGGGCGGGCCCCAGCTCCATCTTTTAATAAGCAAATGCAATTGCTGTTTGTCACAGTAAAAGAAAGGCAATGAGAATCCCTACATCCTAAATCTTTCTAGTCATCTACAGAATTCTCTACTGTGGACTGCTAGTTCCCTGCTAATTGCGTACATAAGAACCTTCAGAGTAAGGGCCTCCCTGGTGGTGCAGTGGGTTGAGAGCCACATTGTGAAGCAGCCGCTGCCCAGCAGTGTGAGCTCAATTCCCAGCCAGAGAGGGGACCCACATGGCATAGCAGACCTCTCCTGCCTCACTTGTTGCTCCTCCCAGCACTATATTTCATCTGACCTGCCTGTCCTGCTCCCCACTCTGTCTCTGGTGAATCTTCTCACCCCACACCTTTGGTCTGTGCCCCAGTTCTTGTATGCATAAATAAATAAATCTTTGGGAAAAAAAAAAAAAAGAACCTTCAGAGTAAACTCAACGTCCTTACTCACTAGGGCTTTGAAAGCAAATCACTACCTGGTCTCCTTCCTTGGTGACATAACCTGGACCTCAACCCTGTCTGTCCCTTGTGTTAAGGATGAATAGGACTAATAAAAATAGTTCTGGCACCTAACCCTTGAGGCCATTCTCACCCTGATTCTAGCCACCGCCTGGCCCAGGCTGCAGTGAAGCTAGCAAGGAGGGACACTGCATGCTCTGCACAGGAGACGGGTTTCCTAACTGGTGAAGTTTCTCCATATACCTCTGTTGATACAGCAGCCACATGTCATTATTTAAATGCCATTTTAATTTAAATTAAATTTGAAATTCATTATTTCTCAGTTGTTCCAGCCACAGTTTACACGCTCGACTCTCGTATGTGGCTAGTGGACAGAACATTTTATTCGTACTCTACCAGACAGGCCTGCTCTTGAATGCCGTTTTGTTCTTGGCTTGGGCAAATATTTGTTAGAGTGGAAGACTTTTATCTCCTTTATCAAAGTGTGCAACTGTTGGCTCATTTATTCATTCAATTCCTTTTCTAGTTGGATATGCGCCACAGATGTAGAGCAATGAACGAAACAGACATGGTAATGTGCTTTTGTGGAGTTTACGCACAAATGTGAAAAACAACATTAAACAGGTAAATGACAAAGGGAAAAAGCATTTCGGATGGCAAGCAATGATGATTTTAAGATTTACTTTGGTTCTAGGGGATTTTTCCCCTTCTTTTCTTTAAAATTTCTACCTACAGCTTAATTCTTACCTACATCCTAATTCTTTCACAAAAAAAGGGGGAGGGTCCCCAGGTTTTTCAGCTTCAATTGTCACATTTTAAGTGTGACCACTCTTCACTGTTTATATTTCCAAATAATACAACATTCCCACCTGGAGAACCCCACACACCCCCAGCTTCTTAGCCTTGTCATAAGATCTTCAGAATGTCTCAGGAACCAATATCTCTTCCAAACCCAATGGGCCATACTATCTTAGACTACCACAATTCAAACCTGAATTACTAAAACAACCTCCCAAAAGGTTTACTGTCTCATTCTCTTTTCCTTGCCATTGGCCATGCACTCTACATCATAGTTAATCATTAAAACAAAAATTCTGTCATTGCCCTCCTCTTTCTTCTCTACACTGGGAACAATTCTCTTGTCAGGGCTCCGCACCCCCTGAAATTATATGCCTGCTTCCATCCCTTCCCCAGTGAGCATCACCTCTCAGCTCCCAAAAGGCCCCCCTGTCTGCAATGGTGCTAAATGACCAGAGACACCTACAGATGAAAGCCTCAGCAACTTGGCATTCCCTTGGTCTCTGACCTCATGCATTCTAGAAGCAGTTTCCAAACCAGCACTGTTTCAAGAGACAGTGACTAAGTGGTTAAGTTCATTGGGGCTGGGGATACCATAGTCAGAGTGCCTGGCTCTGGGGCTGTGTTTCGAAGTCTGATAGGGTTTACATAGGATCCCTTCTCTAAAGTAACAGCTCCCCTCCTGTGCCATTCTGGGCATTGCTTCTTGAAGGCCCTGAGGGTCTTTCTACTTTGGTGGTCTTCCTCATCCTCTATGCCATGTGATGGAGCTAATCTCCACCTCCCAGAGTTCTTTCTTCCAGTCTTCTCTGCCCTGTGTGTTCCTCTTCCTGTATCTCCCCAAGTAGACTGGGGAAAGTGGTTGGCTCATATTTTGATGGAGGAAGAACAAATAAATACTGTATGGACTAGAAAATATACCCTATTATTTACAGAATTAACTTTATAAAATAGAATGGAATAGAATCAAGACTCCAGAAATAAACCCACACATCTATGGACAGTTAATCTATGACAGAGGAGTCAGATTCATAAGATGGGGGTGATAATAAGAGCACCTCTTCAATAAATGATGTTGTGGGGCTCCCCTACAAATGGTTCTAACTTATTGATTAAAAAAATCAAGTTTCCTTTTCATGATACAGCTAACACTGAAAAATTCTGTTACTAAAGTATTTTTCATTTGGGAATAAGAATTATTACTGTTTGGTCTCTGAAAATGATTTTAGATATTTCAAGCTGATGTATCTCTTGACTCATATGACATATTATATACCAGCATATGTCTCCTCAAATTGTATCTAGCTTAAGCTTTCCTAATCATATCCCTCCCACAGTTCCCAGCAAACTCTTCACCCACAATACATACCACACACACATACACATACACACACACACACATCCCACATACACAAGGGGGGAAAAGCTTTTAGAGATACCTTACTGAGTACACTGACATAATTGGGAGTTTCAAAAAGCATGAGCAAACTATTTCCGCATATTTTGCCCAATTTTATACATCTTTCCTATTTCCTTGCCACCTACATGAGGCCCACGCTCTGTCTTTTTCTCTAGAGTCCTAAGCTCAATAGCTTGACTTAGTCACATGATGACTTTCTGTGGGCAACTTTAGTCTCAAGAGTCCCAAACTAAAATCAACTTTGTCTTTGACCAGATGATCTAGTAATAATTAATACTTTCACCATTGACCAGAATGATAAAGATAAAAAAAAAAAAACACAAACACTATGTTATTGTGATCTCAAGTGAAATACTTGCAGGGATATTTTAAATGCCAAAAGAACAAAACCACAAGTTGAGGTCATTGGTAATTAAAGCAGAAATTATATGATTCAATGTCTTTATCTTTCCAAAATCATATATTTCCTTTTTCAAGAAGATCCAATGTATAAAAGAAAGTTCATGGCTCTTTAACAATTATCATAAACTGATCCAGCAATCAAAGGAAAGTCCTTACCTTTTTGCCACGTTTTATTGCAGTGTAATTCTTGTAGTTATACGTCCTTAATAAAACTACACAAGTGAAATCTTTTTACTTTATGTCTTTATCATAATTACTGTTCTTATTTTCAAAAATGTACTGAACTCTGTTAAGTTACACAGACTTTTGTTGTTACACAGATTCCTTGAGAAATGTTCAAAATTATAAATATACATACATGCATATATATAACTCAACATACATTAATATACATAAACAATTTCCAATAATAAGACTGGTTCACAGTCAATCAATGCTTAAACCATATCTCAGTGTATTTTCTAGGAGCATCAGGCCATTAGAATTATCTTCACTTGGAAAAATACAGAAGATAAATGTTAGATCATAGGTCACTGGCAAATACTTAAGTTACAATTAAAAATGCTGCTGTATCTGTGTGACAATATTTATTAAACAAATACATATAACACTTGCTATGGTAGGCACTGTTCTAAGCCTTATATAAATGTTAAAATTTCTTTAACCCTCATAACAAATGCTTTATTTTGGTAGTAGTATCATTAGCCCCATTTTACAAATAGGAAACGTCAGTGTAAGAGCAAATAAATGGCAGTCAGAATTTGAACCTAGAAGTCTTGCTCCAAAATCTGAGTTCCTCAGCACTCTTTTAAGACTGTCTGTTAATATTCAAAAATCATTTACATATTCAGAATCCAATTTCAAAATAGGAATGCTATGGCTTTTTGAGTGAGAAAATAAAACATTGCTTTGCTATCTGAAGTCATTTTGTAGTTGTCCCTATACAGATGCCCAAAGTCTCCTGTTCCCCACTGACTCAGGTGGCCTTCTCCTGTACACTCATCCAAAGCAGTCTTTCTCCTCTGGCAGCACCTACATGATGTCTATATGCTAAATTTTAAGTTCTTTTTGGGCAAGGAGTACATCTTGTTTACAGGTGCATCTCCAAAGCGTGATGCAGGAGCAGATAAAGCACTATTTTAAGCACCCAGCAACAAAAGTGTTAAATTGATTTTATCACAGTATTTTTAAAGATTTATTTTATTTATTTATACATAAAAGAACTGGGATGTAGGCCAGAGGTTTGTGGCCAGAGACAGAGCAGGGAGCAGAACAGGTAGACGTACTGAAATACACTGCTGAGGGGAGCAGCAGAGGAGACAGGAGAGGTCTGCTGTGCCATGTGGGTCCCCTCCCTGGCTGGGAGCAGACTGGCAATAGCTTCATGGTGCTGAGACTTTAACCCCTGCACCACCAGGGAGTGCCTGATTTCATTACAATTTGTGGCAACTTTTCTTCCCTTTAGTAAGCACCCCTTCCAGTTTTAAAGTTTGAAGTGTATGAAAACAGGCTGGTGACTGCAAGAAAATGATACTGAAGTAAAACAAGTTAATGAATGGTCCATCCCCATCTTGGCACAGAGCTTTCATATTTGGGGGAGTTTTGAACTTAAAGACACTAAAGTCCCTCTTTTAAAGAAGTTCCAGCACAGCTGCACTGAGAATGTCAAGCTAAAAGTCACGGAATATATACCAGGCTACTATAATAAAACACTTCTATCAAAACCTCACATCAAGCAAACAATTGCCCGCCAGCACATTGCTCTCCTTGAGAAATGACGTTATGTCATTTTGTGCAAAGGACATCAGAACAACTTGTCAGTTTCACAGAGAATTTAGACACTCTAAGAAACCTTTCACGTCTCACTTTAAGCATTTCCAGGAAAAATGCATTAGAAGCTCTTAAGGCACAATCATTTCAATCTAACTAGACTTATTAAGCAACATAAACGATAACTTTTCTAAAATGTCTATTTCTTTATAACTGGGAATATTTGTTAGAATGGTCCTACTAACTCTTGAGAAGTAAAGTTCTAGAGAGAAAGGGTGATTTAGTTGCTTTCATTCAGAAACATTTACTTGTCAAATCATTACTTATGTGTCTATTATGTGGTAGGTACTCTATTGGGTGCACATATATGAATAAATTTCTACCAAATACCATTTATACGATGCTACTAATACCCAGATTTTGGGACAAATTTAACAGCATTAGACGGTGAGTTCTATGCATGGGAAGGAATAGCAAAGAATTTTAGTGGATATAAATAATTCTATATTTTATCTAAAAACATTCTATATTTCATCTGCTTTGTATTTTGTGGCAGGAACCTATGTAGGTACAAGTCAACTTATATATGTAGCTTGAATGTTCTGAGTTAAGTCTTCATTTACCAATTAATTCACTGAAAAAAATCAAACTGGCTGTAGCATTTAGATATGCCTGGCCCAGGTCCATATAGTGAGGGAGCTAAATACATTGGAAGAACAACTCCTTAGACCATAAGCTCCAGGGGATGAGAAACATGACCCCTGCAACTCTCAGGTTAGATGTATTTCCTATCAGAGACTGGGCATCAATATACCATTGTTTGAAAGAATTAGTGACCCCATGTAACCCCATATAAATGGATAAAACTATATCCATTTATAAAGATTTCCAGAAGGTTTAGACATGAAAATGACCATTTGATCACTGTCTTACAATATCAAAGGAGAGCTTAATTGAAGCTCTTAAGACAAAATTACTTGAAAAGAACTACGTTCTTAACCAAGACATGATATAACTTTATAAACAGCTATCAACTTAGTGATATTACCTTAATTCTCTTAACTTTCCATCACCAATTCTTTAACTATTTTCCTATTATCTTTCAGGCTACTATAATTAAGTTGGAGGTTTAAAAGATAGCAAATTATAACTCTGCTTCTTGCTTATCAGCTTAGATTCTATTAACAATGCATATTTGAAGCTTACCTCTTTTTAAAGCTTTGATAATATTACAGTATGAAATCTGCTTTATACTCTTGCTATTATAATACATGTTTGGCTTCTCTCCCAACTAAACTGTATGCTAAAGCAGGGGCCAAGTTCCTGTCATTCCTTCTTATTCCCTGACATGGTACACAAAGAATTCACTGCAGAGGCACCTTTAGAAAAGTTAATACAGTATTGCAAAAATGGGGGAAAGGGAGTAAATAAAAGCATCTCAAACCCTTTGCTGGAAAACTGAATTAAAGGCTCCAAGAGAATTAAAACGATCTATCTCCTTTACACCCTGTTTCATTCACCACCTTTAAAATGAATAATAATCAAATTCCAATGGTGCTAACCTGACAGTATGGCCATTATGTAACATTCATGTATCAGACACTTACTTGGGTAACCAAAGAGACACCAGCCACCTCCTTCTGTGGTTAAGACAATAATGCTACTTTCCCTACTTCTCTTGCAGCCCGAAGTTCCCAATAGACCTATAGCTGGAGTCCAGGAGGCACTTCCACCCCTCTATCCTGCCCTAAACATCTGATGCCTAGATCTACACTGTACATTGTGCAACCGTGATGCAAAAAGAAAATAGGAGAATGAAAAGACAACCTGTTGAGACAGTGGAACAGAAGATAGAACAGCATTATTGAGCAATTAAACTAATGCAAGCAATCCCCTGCGTGTAAGGGAAAAATAAGTCTTTTTTAAAAAAATATTTATTTATTTATGCCTACAAGACCTGGGGTACAGGCCAGAGTTGCAGAAGGTAAGAGGATTCACCAGATATAGAGTGGGGAGCAGGACAGGAAGAGTGACCGAAACACACTGCTGAAGGGAGCAGTGGGCGAGGCAGGAGAGGTCTGCTGTGCCATGTGGGTCCTACCTGGCCGGGGATCGAACTCTCGCTGCTGTGCCAAGGATGCTTCGCAGTGCAGCGCTCAACCTGCTGCACCACCAGGGAGGCCCGAAAAATAAGTCTTTTTATCTGTAAAAACTACTTACTATTAGCCAAATGTCTTCCAATTAAGACACTGGTTAAGACAGTCAGGGTTCCAATCCTGGTCCTGCTTTTTATTAACTGTGGCTTTAGGTGAATTACTAAACATATCTATGCTTCAGTTTCTTGCTGTAAAAAGGGCATATGGCTCAAAACAGGAGAGGTAAGAGCACAAGGGACCATGGTGATGGTGCATGGATGAATTAGTAGTGGGAATTTTACAGGGACTACACCGGACAGGAGAAAACATACAGTGTACAAAAATGTGCAATGACATAAAATATACATAAGTAAATAATAAATGGGCACACGAGCAATTGCTGTCATAGGACTATTAGAAATTATTGTGAAAATATGAAATACTGCATATAAAATAATTGGCATTGAACTTGGCACATAACCATTACTCCCCAACATTAAAAGCTTACTTTAATACTAAAATGTGAACAGGAATGTTTTTAAAGTAAATATTGCCTCTTACTCCTATTGAACCCCCCCCCCCCCATAATTAGAAAAAGTTAAATATTTGGGAATGTAGAGAATTCAGTTCTTTATAATTTTCACTCTACATATCTTTTAGATCAAGCCATCTACAATTAACATTAAAATGCACAAATGTATTCATGTGTGATTACATTAGGTGGTATAAATATCAAATGATAATTATAATTTAAATTTTTATATTTTTCTAATTGTTGAGACAGAAAAATAAACCATTTCCTCAATCACAGTGATAGTCTGAAATGGCCAGCAATAAACAAGTTTCTCTTACCGTGTTACCCAAAAACCCAAGCCATTTAGAGTATTAGTGTTTCCTTTATTAGTAGTATTTTCAAGATATTCAATCAATGCTCTTGGATCACTGAAGGAAACTTCAAGTCTCTGGGTTTTGTAATGTTTGTTTAGTTTTACTTATAACCATTTTAGTTTCACTTCAATAAGACCCTCATTCCAAATGTTTCTCATTGGAACTTATCTTGCCAGGCCAATAAAGGCTGTGTTGCCAGACCAAGACACTTTCCATTTATAGCCTTCCATTAAGCCTCTTAAAGGTAGGTATTTATTCCAATTAAATATTTAAAAGGTAGGTCCTTTTATGAAATACGTTTTTTATTAATTCAAAAAGAGATCATTGTTTATACTTCTAAATTCTTTCTAATAGGATTTGAGTTGATCCAGAACAAGAGACATAATTGATTAAGATTGTTCAAATAAATTAAAATATACATAAGTACTGAGAAAAGAGGATGCAAGTATAAAATTCATCATTGTAATGATTGTGAAAAAATCATAGATACTTTCAGATACTAATTCTAAATGTGGTTGGTCTTGGTACTAAATGCCCAGTACAAATTTATCTTATGGACCCTTCATCAAGGCACATTGAGTTTCATAATGTAAAGTACTTTCATCAGTGAGGTTCAGTGGCTGCTTTGAACATCAAAAAAAGGCAATAGCATGATGTTCTAGCAGTATTTTTAAAATGATTTTTAGCCTTAGAACCTGGATTATTATGCAGCAACTCAATATATAAAATAAATAAAAATGTCTCTAATTGAAATAGAGTTAAAATGCCTGAAGCTACCAAAATCACTGATTACAGAATCTGGATAAGGAAAAGACCTGTGTCGCAAATAAACTGATCATATTAGTTATAAATATAAAAATGCAAATAAAATGCCCTGCAGCTAATATTATATTTAATGGTAAAAGATGGCATGCTTTCTCCATAAGATTGGGAACAAGGCAATGATGCCTATTCACATCACTTTCATTGAATATTGTAAGGGAGGTCTCAGTCAGTGTAATAAATAAAGCTGGGAGTTGGAGTTGGGGGGAGGGAAATGATATTTACAACAGCTAACAAAAAAGGCATTGAGATAGAAAAGGAAGGAGCAAAACTGTCATTTTCCCAAGGAGCCACAATTGCTTCTCAGTCTTGGACTTGTACAAGCTGACTGGGTATGTAGAAAGTCTTAAAAATCTAAACACACACACACCACTAAAACTAGTAAGTTAATTGAACTAGTCTTTAGGACCAATAAACATAAACAATAAATAACAAATACAAATCAATAGAAAAATCATTTCTATTTATTCATTCAAGCAATAATTAGAAATTTAAAAATACAATAACATCAAAGAAATAAGTCATAAAATACAAAGGAATAAATTTAGCAAAAGAAAACTAGAAAAGGAACCTACCCACTAGAAAACAACCAAACTATCCATCAATAAATGACAGGCCAACTTGTGGATACATGCATTCCATGGTCTAGAACTCATCAAAAACCAACAAAGAAACAGACTGTTTTGCTATTGTTATATGCAATGATATGGATGAATTTCAAAAAAGTTTTGCTGAGCATACAGTATCATTCCATTTACATAGAATTCTGAAACAAGCAAAACTAATCTATAATGACAGAAAATAGATCAGTGGTTTCTCAGGGTTATGACTGTAAGAGAAAGGGGTGATTGCGACATGGCACAAGGGAAGGTTTTTGGGTGATGAAAATGTTCCATCTCTCTGTTGTGATGATGGTTATACAGAGGTATACATTTGTCACAACTCACCAAATTCTATACTTAGAATGCATGCATTTTATTAAATGTAAACTGTAAGCTCAATAAAGTTTTGAAAAGTGGAAATAAATACCTATAGCCATTACTGAATCCACAGCTGTACTTACTGAAGGGACAAAATGAATTGTCAAAGCAATACAGTCAAGCTCACTTACAGGTAAGCTGCAGCAAGAGTGTAAATCCTATTAGAGGGTTACCAGGACTGTGAGTTGCTGGTAGTAACAGGGACAATTTCTCCCTCATGCCCAGATGAGAAATAGCCACATTCTTTTCTGCCAAATGAAGAGTTCAAGAGCTAGTCTAACAATACAGTACCTATAGAAAGGGGAGGTTCCAGATTCCCTGCCCCACCTATTGAAATGTGAGTTGAGCATCAAGGAGAAGCTAAAAAAGACTAATAGATGAGACTGGAGAAGAAGACTTGGAGGAGCCACGTGGAACATAGACAAGTTCAGCCTTGAACTTGTACCAGGAACTTGGGGACCATGCAAGGAGACACTTGAAAGAGAAAGAGAAATGGGTGAGAGATCTGTTGGAGATCTGGTGGAGAGATCTGTTGTAATAATGCTGATAACAGCATTATTAGTATTGTGCTCTTTTTTTCTTTCATCTCAGACATGCCCAGCCCCTCCTGCCCCTTCCCTATGGATCCCCACCAGAAGATGCCTTAGACTTGGAGCAAGCCTTCAGGCCATAGTGACCCTCCTTGGGGCCAATCCTGATTGGCTGGGCATTTACCTACAAGGGGAAGGGGAAACTTTGGGTGTTATATGGAGAAACGATTTTAACTATATTCTTAATCTTCTCTTTATTGCACACTAATTCTGTTATAAGTCTTTTCCCTTAAAGTTCTTATGCATGAGGAGTGTGTTTTGTCTTGATGTGGTAGATGGCAGAACCCATTTAGAGTATGCAGGTTTGAGGGTATCCCTCAGTCTGCCTGCTAACACTCAGAGAAAGATCATATGGGATCTTCCCATAGAGGAAGACAGTTTCGCTTGGCATTGGGTACTAGACAAAGGACTAGAGAAAGAACAGACTCTGGTCAGTTCTCTAGCAGGTATATTCTTAAGTAAACAATCTAATTGTGAGTAATGGTAAAACTTTTATTTTTGCATTTTTATCACTTCCATTGCTCCCTAACCAGACAGTTCATTAATTCTCAATCCCCTACCTTAGATAGTCCATTAGGAATTTGTTCAAAAACCTTAGGTTTCAACCAAAAATATTTTAAACATTGAAAACAAAACTAAAGCGGGAGTTTGTGTATTTATTCTTCTTTGAACAGATAAAAATTCAGACTGTAGTTTCTTAATTTCTTAATAAAGAACATATTTTCTGATGGCTCTCAAACAATTACTTTAACCCAAATCCTTGGACGTCTATGATGGACTTGGAATTAGTTTCCAAAGGTAGGTATTTTAATACTTCCCAGGTTATTCTAGTGCAGACAGCCTGCAAAATGGATTGAGAAACACTGCTCTTAAAGGTCCATTGTGCACTGTTCTACCAGAGACACTTAATTGTTTAGTTCTGCAATTTGGTTCGAGAGAGTTGACGGACAGGATAATAAAGACATAATGAAAATCAATTTAGTCACTACATACTTTGTTCAAACCGTCACTCATGAAGATCATATTTGCATGGGGAGAAATAGAATTGAACATTGTTAAACAAAAATTGTCCTGCTAAAATAAGTGGCATTGAGGGCCTCCCTGGTGACGTAAGGGTTAAGTTTCATCACTATCACCTCCACTGCCTGAGATGGATCCTGTCCAGGGAGCTGAGCCACATATTGTGCAGCAGACCTCTCCAGTCTAGCCCTCTGGCCCCTCCTAGCACCCCTCACCCACTCCTTAGAAGCGTATTTCAGTAAATCCACCTGTTCTGCTCCCCACTCTGTCTCTGATGAATCCTCTCACCTACCCACACAACTCTGGCCTACACCCCAGTCTTTCTACACACACAAGTATTATAATAATAATAATAACAAGTGCCACTGACTCTACAAACAGCACAATCTTAGGAAAACAACTTACACAGAATCTTAACTCTTTGAGAATGGTGACATGGACTGCTTAAAAGAACATGAAATAGCTTACTTTGGTAGATTAAAAATGTCTTCTGAGAAAAGGTGTGAACACTTACAGGTGGTACCCAGATGGGGAATTAGTCCGTTCCCACCCACATGAAGAAAGAATATAAAATCTGTTTCACTACAGAAGAAAAGGAAGACATTTTGTGCCAAGAAATTTTGCAATTTGTACATGGGAAGAATACTGCAAGTCTTGAGAGTAATCCATATAATGTGTAACTGTATAATGTCAAAAAAAATAGATAACTAAACTACAGAAATTGAGTTGATGGAGAAGTAATAAGTCAAAATTTAAACTTCAAACAGCAGTAGAGAGACAAGCAATAAGTCACAATGACATCTGTCTTTGATCTTGAAATTGACCAAGCAAATAGAAGTTTCATGAGATCAGAAGAGGAACAGTTAATGGAAAGGAATTGGGATCCAAAAGAGGATCACCACAACCAGCCAGAGACTCTCATCAACACTTTAGCAAGTCGAATTAACCACAGGACAACATGTACTTATAGCTGAATGTAAGGTATGTGTAGATTTTTCTTTACAAATGCCTAAAGTTAATTAACTGTTTAGATCAATTTAGAAGTTTATGTTGCAGATTGTGGCCCTCTTTTGTAAGAGTTGACTTTTCCTTTTTGTAATGCAAGTGCCTACACCAAGCTGTGTCCAGGCATCCATATCACAGAGGCATCCACTTCAAAGAAGACTAACAAACAAGTGGCCAGCCACCTCTGAGGTAGGTTCTTCCTCTCCTCTGCCTCAGCCCCTTCCCGAGCTTCTTTTGTTTTAAGGATCCTGCTAGATTTAGATAACTGCTCAGTTAAGACTGACTTGAGTTTCTCTTTCCCCTCATTCCTCCTTTGGTTTCTTCTCACTTTAAATTCATGTTCTTATGATTTGAATGCACCAACTATGAGTAAACCCTGAGAAACTACATACTCCTTCCCTGCCCCAATAAAATAAGGGCCCCAAGCCCCGCTCTGCTCATTCTCTTTCACTCTCCCCAAAATCTCAATGTGACCCAGATGTGCCATGTAATTTACTACTCATGTAAATAAACATGCACTTTTTCCAAGGGTTCCTGACAATTATTGCTGAAGGGTGTCTTGTAAACCTAGGAATCCAAGGGCCAGTATAGGCCTAATATCAATGTGCTGAGAGCGAAACAAAATAGGTCCTTCCACTTGGTGGGGAGGGAAGAGGGGAAGGGTTGAGGGCAGACAGGAGCACTGGGGACTGAAGTGATGGTGCACTGGGGTTATGGTGATGGAGAATACATGGGGATTACAATTGATGTCAAATATATGTAAATTTTAAAAAATTTATAAATCAAAAAAAAATAGGTCCTTCATTCTCAGTCTTCTAAGACCTTTATCGCCACATGTATTATTAAAAAAAAGGTATTCAAATTCGATGAATCCAATCAAAAATTATAGAAAATAAGAGCACATCTTTTATTAGTAAATGAACTTTTAAGAATGATCATTAAAGAAATAATTTTTAACAAGAATTAGACCAGGTGGGCTTAATAGATATTTATAGGACACTGTACCCCCCAAAATATGAGTACATTTCTGAAGAGCACATGGCCTATGGAGGAGAAGGAGGAGTGGGGAGAAAGGTGGAGGAGGAAGAAGAGAGAAAAATCATTCATTTTTGGGTTGATCGCAAATCATATATTGAATTCTTGGAAACATCTGCTTATACCTGATATAATAGAATTTTATTGTCACTACTGTTGCCTGATAGTCATCTCCAATCAGAAGTATCTGAGAGAGAGCTCCATATTTGTAGAGGCCCAACTGTGCTACTGATTAAAAGAGGTCTTTATTCCATCAATATTTACATTCTGCTCTACAAGAGCAGAAAAACAACTTAGTGTGCCTGTTGCTTTCCCACTTAAACAGATTCTACTCAACAAAACAATTGTGGATCATTTTCTACATCTAATTATCTTTTCTACTGGATCTCTGGTAGAATGTCAATTTCCTAAAGATAGAGGCTATGCTTATTTTTTGTTCCACATAACGTGTGGCTTTGCATGGTAGGAGAACTAAAAATAAAAAATAAAATTACAAGCTAATTGATGGTTATGATGATGATATTGTTCCAAACTCCCTAAGGCCAGGCTGTGAACTATCTCAACCAGACATAATTTCCATTAAGTTGCAGATCTAAGTGACTTTGCCAAGCACAATTCTATTGCAATGAGTCTCTTAAAAATTATCTACTCTCTTCCCAATCACTCCCTTGCATTTCATTTAAGGTTTTAGCAACTGGCTCATTCTCCACCACTATGGTAGACACTATTTTTAGTAACTCAAATATTCCTTGTCTTTTTTCTCCACTGTGCTCACTTTGAAAACTCAAACTCTGCTAAAACCCAACTTTCTATCTACTTCCCACCTGCACCGCAGCAGCTCAAAGTGTGTGCAGAAAAACACTCACTTGAATTACATGATTTCACATAAATTTTTTAAAAAGTACTTAAAGAAAATTCACTCCTCAAAATAAATTTATGAGCACAAAACTCAAGTAAGACCTTATCACCCAGCATCCTTCTGTGGTTCCATAGGAAATTCATATTCCCACTCTTGCAAAAATTTATTCTATATATTTTCCTCCACCTCAAACCCTTAATACTACCCCCCTCCTTCCTCCTCTCACTGTGGGCTGATGACTTTGACATCTATTTCACTGAGAAAATAAAAGCAATCAGAAAAATCTTATGCATTTTTTCCATCACTGAATCTTCCAACTTAATCATATCTGACCTGTTCATTCTGGGTTACTTTGGGTAACCAAACTCCCCTTGGTCCATTTAAAACAACCCTCCACACTGTGCTGAATTCTATCCCTATTCATCTAATCAGAATTTTGCTACTAGAATTCTTACCTATCTTTCTGGTTCCTTTCTCAATTTTTCTCTCAACTGGATCATTTCCACTAGGATGTAAATATGATATCAAAAGTCCCTCATCTTCCCCTATCTTGCACTACTTATGGAAGTTAACTTGAAATGGATTAAAGACATTGGATCAGAAACTATAAAAATCCTAGAAGAAAACATCCAAAAAGCCTTCTTAAGATGGGTCTTTCTAATGCTATTTTGGATATGACACTTCAAGCACAACCAAAATATAAAAATTAAACAAGTAGGACTACATCAACTAAAATAACACTGCACAGCAAAAGAAACCATCGACAAAGTGAAAAGGTAAACGTATGGAGTTGAAAAAATATTTGCAAATCATATATCTGATAAGGGGTTAATATCTAAAAGATATAAAAAATTCATACATACCACTCAATAGTGAGGGAAAAAAAGCCAATAATCCAATTTAAAGTTGGGGAAAGGATCTAAATAGACATTGTTCTAAAAATGATGTAAGAAATGCCAATATGTACATGAAAAAGATGCTCAATATCATGAGTCAGTTGGAATTTCAAATTAAAAGCACCATGAGACATCCCCTCAGATCTGTCAGGAATACAAAGAAAAATGCTAGAAAGGAAAGGAGGTAGCAAGAAGGGAATCTTTGTGTATTATGAGGATTGTAAATTGGTGCGACCACTATGAAAATAGTCTGGAGGATCCTCAAAAAATTAAAAATAGAACTACCATATGATCCACTAACTCACTTCTGGGAATATAGCCAAAGGAAATGAAAACACTAACTCAAAAATATATCTGCACCCCCATGTTCAGAGTCACATTATTTACAGTAGCCATGACAGGGAAACAAACTAAGTGTTCGTCAACTCACTCACACACTCAAACATACACACACACACACACACACACACAGAAATAGGTTCAGACAGAAAGAGACAGAGAAAGGCAAATACCGTATGCGCTTCATTACATGTGAAATCTTAATATAGATTTATACATATTTACACTGTATGTATATATACATATATTATGTGTGTTATATTATATATGCATACACACACATATAGAAAAAAGAGATTGGGGCTACCAGAGGTGGAGGGTGGAAAGAGAAGAACTGAAGGAAGTTGGCTAAAAGGTACAAATTTTCAGTTATAAGATAAATAAGTACTAGGAGTGTGACATACAACAAGATATCTATAGGTAATATTGTTGTATAGAATACAATAGTTGTGAACAGTAAGTCTTAAGAGGTCTTAATAATGAGCCCTACCTGGTGGCACAGTGGGTTAAAGCAACTCACTGTGAAGCAAACCATAGCCACTACAGCACGAGTTCAATCCCTGCCACCAGCTGGGGAGGTGACCCACATGGTGCAGGCGGACCTCTCCTGCCCCACCCACTACTCCCCTCAGCAGTGTATTTCAGTTGATCTGGATCTGCCTGTTCTGTTCCCCGCTCTGTCTGGTGGATTCTCTCACTCCCTGTGCCTCTGGACTGTACCCCAGTGCTTGTATGCATAAATAAATAAATCTTTTTTTTTTTAAAGAGGTCTTAATAAAAGGGGGGGGGGGAAATCTCTCACAAAACTAATGTCTTAATCCTTAATCTGCCTTCAGCTTCTTTCTGCCCATTTCTTTGCTTCTCCTCTTTAATGGACTCCAGTGAAGTTTACTAACAACCTCCATCTTGCCACGTCTGTCTCCAACTTACCAAACTTCTCAAAAGCATTAATTCAATACTTCTTGAAACACTTTGCTAATTTTCCGCTTTATTTTTAGGAAACCTTTTCCTCAGTTTACCTCTTCTTTCTCTCAGTGTTAGGATTCACCAGAGTTCATTATTGGGCTCTCTACTTTTTATTTATTTCTAGATAATCTTATCTAGCTTTAAATTATTATGTAATTACCAATATACGGATTATTCCCAAATCATACAAATATCCTATAGTCTCTATATTCCACATCTTTGAATTCTCTTTCCTGACTCCCTCCTGTGCCCTAAGCTCACAAAGCATGGTATCCTACTGCTGCCTATTTAACATTTTCATTCATTTCTATCTTAAACAAATTTGAAATTTCCTAGGAAATCTCCAATATCAGATTACCATTTGCTATTTTTCAGACCAAAGATCTAAATGTAAATTTGTTGAATTATAATTTTGACTGTCAAATAACTTTGTCACTTTCCCTCAACTCTGGTCCAAGATATTTGTAAATACTGTGTGTTGGGGCTTCAAAATAACCCAAATCCAAACTCTGTCACCATACTTCTAATGCCATCACCTGAGTTCAAACTCTACCCTCTCTTACCCACACAATATAGCATCATGACAATTGGTCTCCCTTCCTCCATTCTTGCCTCCCTATAGTCCATTGTCTGTCACACTTTTTAAAAATGCATAAGGCCATATTGTTTGTCTATGGAAAACTGTGATAGGGAACCACTGACTGGATTGAATTTAACTTCTTATGTGGCTCAAAGAGTCCCCGGGATCCAGGATTCCCCATGGTCAGGTCTACCACATTAACTTCATCTCATGCTCACCCCATTCCAGCCATACCTACCTTTTTGCCTCCACAAATACAAAATTTCCATCCTTCTCAAGTCATTTACACATGATGTTGACTGGAAATTTCTCCCTTAATAGCCTCACATAAACAGAACCCTTATGTCGTTCAAATAACCTCTCCACATCACTGTTATAAGGAGAACACATCTGACCAACCAGGTAAAATATCCTCTTCCTGTCACTCTGGTCCTTATTCTGTTTTCTTTTCTTTTCTGTCCTTTATTCTGTCTCGTAATGCTTTGCAATGTCTGAGATTTATGTATTACTTGCTTCTTTATCTGTTTACTGACTGACTTCTCTAGAAGAATGTAACCCTCCAGGGAGAAACACAGCTATCTTTACTACTGTGGCCCATACCTGTGGAGACTAGTACTAGGCCCACAGAACGTGTTCAGAGATATTAATTTTTTTATTTATTTTATTGATGTTACATTGGTTTACAATACCATATATGACTTGGAGGTACAGAACCATACCTCTTCACACCCTAATCACCACCAAGCACCCATTAGTTCACCACCATAGTCCACTGGGCCCCCTCTGGACCCTGCTCTCCATCCCTTCTTCCTGGCAACCTCAATTCTACAGTCAGATTTCTAGGGTTTGTTATTGGTTTGGTTCTGTCTGACCTTTGTTTTAGTTCTCTGTATTCCACAAATAAGGGACACCATTCATTCACTTAGCATAACCTCCCCCAGTTTCATCCATGCTGTTGCCAATAACAAGAGTTCATCCTTTTTATAAATGAGGAGTATTCCACTGTGTATAGAGAATAAATGAAGGAAGGAATCTTCTTGACTGCTGAATAAACCTCGTTGATTCAGTTCACTGTCAGAGTGAGGAGGACAGTGACATTTCAATGTACATAATGTACACACTGGCTATTTTTTAATCATTTTCCTATTCTAGTACTCCCCCTCTATTACCCACTAAAATTCAGTATACTCATGATATCAGTGGCTGTCTACATGTAAGTATGATCCTTACCAGGGTCTCAGTTATTTCTAGAGCACCTCACACATAAGAGCAAGTATACTGCAGTCACATGACAGTAAGATACAAGAGTGCCCAGGCACAGCTGCTTCTGTGTTCTGTCCATTACGCCTCTCCTACTCTTCCCCTTTTCCCTCTTTGACAGAGTACCAGCAAGTTATAAGTGCAAAGAAGTCATTATAATAGTTTTAAATATGTGTTAAAGCACAGGTGTGAAGGTTCATTTTACGTGTCAACTTGACTAAATCAGGGCACCATCTACTTAGCTAAATGGTTTTTCTGGTTATGACCGTGAAGGTGTTTCTGAGCGAGATCAACATTTGAGTTAACAGACTGAGTAAAGCAAATTGCCCTCCTGTGTGGGGAGGCCTATCCAGTGAGCTAACGATGTGAATAAAACAAAAACACAAGGAAGAGAGAATTTGCTTTCTCCACCTGACAGTCATGGAACTGGGAAGTGGATTTTCTCCCACTTTGAACTCAGACTAACTAATACCATCAGCTCTCCAGGTTCTCAAGCCTTTTATACTTGGCCTGGAATTTATACGAAGGACTGTCTTGCTCCTCAGGCCTGCAGTATGCAGATCGTCAGACTTCTCAGCATCCATAATCATCATGTAAACTAATTCCTAATAATAAGTTTTGCTATAGAGGTAGCGGGAGGGAGAGAGACAAAGAGAGATAGAGAGAGACAGAGAGACAGAGGGCGGTAGGGAGAGAGAAAAGGGAGGAGGAGAGAGAGAAAGAAATTTTGCTTGTCTGGGGTATCCTTAATAATACCATAGCCTTTGATTTTTGCATTCTAAGGAACTCTAGGATTAACTTTCTCACTGTGGACATCTGTTGATTCTTTCCTTCTTGATAACAGACATTCATTGACTCAGCAAGCCTAGGTCTGTCGATTGAAGTAGGGTAGACACTGAGATCGCTGGTGTAATTTATATCCCCAAGATTCTTTCTCAGAAACAATTTCAACTCCTCCCCATAGCAAAGAGAGAGAGCTGGACACTCTCCATTCCCTTCTTTTCAGGACCATCACTTTATGTGGGTGATCTCAGAATGATATATATATCAAATTAATACAAACTCATGGCTCTCTAGTAGATATAGCAGCTATCTTCACTTCTGGAATGGGCTGCCATTTTTGTTTAATCACCACTCATACCTTTTGAAACACAGAAAACACTTCGATCACTCATGACTGAAGGAGCGACCTATCTCAATAAAAAAAATAAGGCTTTCTAATGCTTTTTTATGCTCTATTTTTCTTGAAAAATGTTAATCTTCCCATAAGAAAACATTTACCCTGTAGGGAAGAATCCTTGATTAGTCCCATCATTCTGCTTTACTTTATATTAATAACTTTTTTCATTAATTTTACTATTAACTTTTGACTTCTAGCAATGTTTTATCACTAGTGAATTCTTTCAGACAACCATAGGGTAATATGGTAAGGATTAACATCTTAATAAAGCAGAATAACTTTTTTGCATACTTAGAGAGTTCAAGGCCAAGATAATTTTCTTATAATCATTGCCTGAAAAGCTTTTTCATGACTTTAATGAAGATGCCAAAAGAAACTGTCTTCAAATATGTTATCAAGTATTTTCTTAATATAGATTTACCACACAGAGATATTGCTTATGCAATGCCAACAATATTATAGGACTCAGAAGGTCCTATATAAAGATATCTCAATCTAGAATTCAATATAACAAGTGCTATTGCTAACATCTCCAACTTTCAGTAGCTTTGGTATATTTGATTATATGATACAAAGAGTAAAAGGCTTCCTTCTGGAATAGCTGATGTAGGTTCAAATATCTAGCTAAGGTACTGCATAACCTTTTTAATACTCACATGAGAGACAGGACAAATTTTAACTGTAATCCTGATCTTGTGTCAAACTACATCTGTCTGATTCAAATTATCAGTTTCCTTCTGGAAAATCTTAAGAACACTCGGACATAAGGACATGAAGGAAGAAGATAAACAGGCCAAATTTCAAGTGTCTACATTTTAAAGAAAAACCAAGCTTTTAATACAACACCATTAAGATTCTCCCTCATGCCTCAGGACTTAGGCACTAAATTGTGTGTAATATTTTACTGAAGAGAATATGCTATTCTCTAAATTATTTAAGACTATTTACATTTTTATGTTGAAATTTAATCTCTTGGTGTTTCTTCAGATTAACTATTAAAAGTAAAACATTTACCTAAGCCTTGTTTTTGTCTTCTAATAGCATTTCTGCATAATTTAATTTAAATTTACTATTTAAGTCAATTAGTAATATAAAAACAATATTTAAAAATTCATTTTAAAGATCATCTCTGCTTCCAGTTATTACAAAGCATCAATAATTGGTCATGAGAGTATTTCCCAAATATTTGTGGGTTGTCTTCTGCATAGTAAAAACTTTGGCCATTGTTCATCCAAAACAAGCAGTTGAAAAGTCAGCTGCTCCTATTTTTTCAGAATTTCATATGGATTTCTACCTGATCAGTGGAATAAATAATTTTTGAAACTCTCATTAAAAAGCATTCTCATTAAAAGATACATCATCATCATACTGAAGTTTCTAAATCATACCTTCCACACGCCTTTTTATTTAAATTTGCCAAGCTGAGTTTTGAGCCACTAGCTGTCCTGAGGTGACAAGTGAAAAGATTGATGCGGGATTTTGAAGTTTTCTTATTTATCTCTTTACAAAATCACTTGGACTTTGATTAAAATATCCACCAGAGTTGACTGAACTGACATACTTTTCCTGTTGAGAAGTCAATTCATTCAATCAAGATGGCCACTATGATTACATTTTAGAGATAATCTAAAATTATCTTTATGTTGAGATAACTAGATCAAAGCATTGCTAAAGAATTAAATTTTTCAAAACATGAACTAAAAGTTATTATTGATGACCTTAATTTGGAATCTTGAGCATATAAGACTTATTCATTGCAGCTAGTTCCATAAGAAACTAAAATATTAAAATTTACTCATATATAGCATGACTTCATGAATATTACTTATAATGACTTTCTCTACTATACATTAAGAACATGTAATATATAAGTCTAACAGCATATATTACCTTCACAGATAACCTAAACATTACTCTGTAATCCATTGGGTAGAAAATAAATTCACAGACGTAAAATGGAAGCCTCACTCTATAGTCTTCAGTTTGTATTGTTATGTGTTTTAAATGAAATTTTAAATGAAGAGAATGTTTCCATTTCATTACAAAATTAAGAACACTAAAGTTTCACAAATTACATTCCCACTAAATTTGAATTTTGAAAAGTCTAGATTGTTTTTCTTTTCTTTGTTGAAATTTATGTGTGACCCAGAATAGAGAAAAGTTAATCTTCTTTAAATTACATTTCAACACTTGTAACTCAGCCAGAGACAAGACTCAGTTCAGTGTCTATATTTCTATGATTATTTAATATTTGACAAACTCTATTTTTAAAAATTTTATCTCAGAATCAGCCTTTCTCCAAGCAGCAGAAATAGGCCTCTATTTTCAAAGAAGGATATTGATTTTACATTCATAGTAATAATATAAAATGTTCTCTTTAAATAAATTTAGATTAGAAAGCAAATCAATTTGAACTATTGAGTAATAACCACACAGGTGGTAAGCAAGTATGTTCAAAAATCATGAAAGTGGTATTAAATGGCTGTAGATTGGGAAGAAAATATATACAAAACCAAAACAAAACTCTACAAAACTGTAAAAAGAAGCCCATTTATTTATATGAACTAATTAATTCAACCCCTTTCCTAGTATTTGTTTGCACGCCATTGTTAGTTCTAAATGACTCCCCTTTGCTCAGAAAAGTATATCCATCAAAACCTTTATTTAACAATATGTTGGTAGCTTCTTGTTGAGTACAGTACAAGTTTGAAAGTTTTAAGACTGAACCCCTTAGAAATAAAGTCTGTAATTAGAAAACTTCACTCAACAAAAGCTTATCAATCACTCAGTATGTCTCAAATGGGGAGCCAAATTTGGGCATGGTTAATAAGATGTGTGTGTCCGCTCGTTATTCAAAAGTGATCTTTGAGTAGTCAAAGCTACATGCTATATAGGATTTAATTAAAGGAAGAGGAAGAAGGAAGCTGCAAAGGAGAAATGTGGGGGGAGAAGGAGGAGGAGGAAAAGATGGAAAGAAAATAATTATGAAAAAAGAATCTTGAATCAAAGACAGTACCATCTCGTTCATTATTATTTATAATTGTCCTTGAGTTTTACTTATTGTCCTAGAGACTGTTTCACTTTCTCACATATTGCCTTAAAAAAGGGGGGGGGCAATGTATTATTCAGTCAGAATAATATTGAAAAGACATTTCCTTTGAGTGTCAGATTCTATGAAACTCAATAACAAATTCATGGAATACAAAGCAGCACAACTTTACACCCACAGCAATGTTCATAAAATTCTGCAGCCTTGGCCTTTCACATATTCTCTGTGAAAGAAGTGATGCCATCCAGAAAGGAAAGAACTCAGTGCAATCAAATCACAGCACTAGCTTGAATGATGGCAAGCATGACTTTGGGTTTAATTATATAAATTAAAATTATTGTGAGGGGCCCGCCCTGGTGGCCCAGTGGGTTAAGCAACGCACTGTGAAGCAAACCACAGTCACTGCAGCACAAGTTCAATCCCTGCTGCCAGCCAGAGAGGGGACCCACATGGCGTAGCAAACCTCTCCTGCCTCGCCCGCTGCTCCCCTCAGCAGTGTGTTTCTGTCAGTCTGCCTGTTCTGCATCCTGCTCTGTCTGGTGGATTCTCTAACCACCCCCACACCTCTGGCCTGTACCCCAGTGCTTGTATGTATAAATTAAAAAATCTTAAAAAAAATAAAATAAAATTATTGTGAGGAAGCTGCTATTTCTTCACAAATATGGAGTTTCCAATTTTTACTAGATTTGTACATCTCACTTTGGATGAGTGGAGTTCTGATTTTGTAATATGATATTTATTTATTAAAAATTTTGCATTTATATTCTTTTTCTTCCTCTTGATTGTATCTAAAACTTGTGCGGACTTCTAGAAACCATAGTTAAAGTCGAGTGTATCATAAGGAAGGATGGTAGTTTTCTTAATATGAGAAAGGATTTTGATTTTCATTTCTAGTTTATTGGAGGTGGGTCCTCCCCCCCCCAAAAAAAGGTTATATACCATATGTACTCACACATCATTATTTTAAAAAATTAGATTGTCTCCATTTTTTTCATAGTCCAAATTCCATGTGACAGTATTTTCTGTACCATCTTGGCATGGGATGCCCCCCTTCTCCATTTTAATTGGCAGCTACAGCTGATTCAAACTTACATTGGTATGGACTTCCCACCTCTCCTACAGAAAGATTATGAAACTGCCAATCAGTCTATAAATATCACTCTCAGTGACTGTGAATCAACTTTGTTTCATTTCAAACAAAAGTATAGAAGGAGAGATACTACTTGAGAGAAAATTTTTTACATCAAAGAGACTGAGCCAGAAAACTGGATCTACAAGGGAATGTGCAAGCAGCAAACCAGCCATACAGTCTCTGCCCTTACAGTAATTTCTATAAGGAGCCAACCCTGCCCCCCCCCACTGAAACGAGGGACATATGGGTGCCAAACATCAGTATCCTCCCCAACTCCTCTGAAGCCTGTCTACCTTGGTTCTAATAACCCAGATGTGGGCTACTTCCGCCATGGTCAATGCTCTCCTCATGCTGAAGCTCTGCTGTCTACATCCCTTCCTTCTTTTCTTATAATTGGACACTCACAGTGTGCCAGGTACTGTGTTAGCAACAGGGGCAAAGTTAACAAGTCCTTCAAGTGGGTGCTCACCAATTCCTATGATTTAAGATATCTTGTCTCCTATGGCAGCTTCATCTAATTTTGCTTCCCATAAAAGTAAAAATACTGTTACTTTTTCCTAATGTGAGAAAATTTGCAATATTCCATAATTGCAGCCATTTGGGTCTTCAATTTCACTTAAATAGCATTTTATTGCCTGAGATGTTGCAATGAAAGCTTTTGCTTATTGTTCTTGCACTGTTTTTCCTTTTAGTTCTTCCTTCAGCTTCTAGGATGGTGTAAGGTTTACTAACTTCCTTAATTAACCTCTCATCACAGAGGATCAATGGAATTCCTGCTACTTGGAAAGGAATACCTCAGAAGCATTGTTACTGTAAAGCTAATTCTAATGTTCCATAAGATATACCATTTCCCAGTTACTTCTTTCACCCTTTAAGGTAGAAAAATAAATGTCATTACTTCAAGAAAAAGGGAGGAGTCAGTCAAAAATACAAGATATTATCGAGCGCTTGGGGTGCATTAGTTTCCTATTTAGATCTATTGCAGCCTTCTTACAGCCAGAAGGGGAAATACTGCTCACACATGGAGGATGATAGAGAGAAAAAGACACAGAATCACTGAAGCCAGCAAGGATGCAGTGAGCAAAGTCTGGGCCTCTATTTTCCAGACATTCTGTTAAGTAACCAATAAAGATCCCTGTGGTTTAGACCATTTTGAATAAAGGACTCTCTTCTACCTGCAGCCTGATGCATCTTCCCAGACTCTGAGATAAGCACAGTTGAACTAGCTGCCTGGTTCAATCGGGGTAGGATGGAGAGTCACCAGGTGGAGCAGGGAAGGAGGCAGGTTTCTGGCAATGGCTCTTATGGGGTTCCTGATCAAGCATTCCCTGACAGTTTTCTGTAGTGTGGTTTTCTCCAGGGAGTATAAACCACCATCCACTACTCGGTCTCAAGACAAGGAAGACATAAGAACTGACAGAATGACCTCACCTCCACCTTCTCTCTTGGCTGGACATTTGGGGCCATGACCACCAGTTAATACACAAAGAGGAAGTCAGGTCAGGCGTTCATGGATCAATGCCAAGATTTCCAATAGGGGTACACTAGGAAATTGGCCCTCTGGGGGTAAGTGTGATGAAGGGAAGTGCTGATATGTAGGGTTTGCCAATATCCATATTATAAATAATCCTTCCACAGATTTCAGGTAACCAACAGTTTCATAACCAGCAAACAAAATTCCTGAATACTTACCAGTTAAATGTGGAAAGCCAATACTAGCTACGTTTCACTAGAATGAATGTTTGTTTCAGTATTAAATTAATGTTTTGCTTGTTTTGTTTCTTCCTGAAAAATCACTGTGTACCAACAGGAGGCATTGTTGAAGGGAAATCATGTACCTAAAACTCACTATCAGTTCTTTTTTTTGTAGAGCTGTTAGTTCAGCAACAAGATGGAAGGAAAAACTCAATGCTAAGCAACATACTTAAAAGTTCAAATTAACTTAAAGCAAATTGACATCGAAGCACCTATGCCATAGGAAAATAAGTATTACAGTCTGTCTAAAAGGATGATTGAAAGACCCAAATGAGATGATGAATGAAAAGACTATTGATGAGATGTAGGTCACCCCAAAAATGTGAAGAATCATTCCTCATGGAGTGAGGTTAATCATACAAGGCAACATCTGCGTTCCCAGAACATGGTAGTGGATGGATGACAAGGTCAAAGATGGAAAGGCAGGCTACTCAGAGATACTGGAGAGAATAGCAACAGAGCCCTCAAAGTCAATGGAGTGAACTGTATTCACAGAGTCAAATCACTTCCTACCCTACCCCCTCCCTTTATCATACCATTTGTTATATAGCCATAGCCAGGAATCTAATTCTTCTGTTTCAAAAGCTCTGCCTGCAAAACTGTCCCCAAAGGACTGTTTTTAGCATCTTTAGGATAAATATATGAATGATCTTGAGAATAGGCTTCCCCAAATCACAGTGAGCCCAGGTTAGGTTAGAAGCATGGTCTTTGAATGAACTCCAATGCTGCCACTAGACAGTTATAAGCCTTGTACAAGTAACTTGAACTCTTGATGTCTCAGATTCCTCATCTATACACAGGAATGGTCATTTTTATTCATAATATGATTTTTCAGGTTAGGTAAACTAAAGCATATTCATTATCTCCTGTAATAATAAGATACTCAATAATAAGTATTTATTTTTAAAGTAACATTCAAAATTTGGCTTGAAAATCTTAAATTAATGGCAAAAAATTATAATCAAACAAGTTTTAGTCTTGTCTTTAAATGAGATAATTTTACATAGCTATGCTATATATGCTTTATATATCCAAGTATGTTTTCTACCACTTAAGGTGTCCACTTCACCTTAAGACTGGCCTTGTGGTTTGAAACCCCATTGACCAGTAGCAATAAAGCTGCTTAGCATTTCATGCATACCTGCCAAGGAACAAAGAGAGAGAGAGAGTGAGACCAAGAGACCCAAGAAATAGAAGAAATTTTCTGATCCTCCAACATGTGTGATCAGATCACATGACCAGGCTGAGATCAATTCCAGTAGCCAGAAGTTGGGATGTGCTAAGTGTCTACAGCTGGAATATTTGGGAAATAGAAAATTAGAGGTCAAGGTAGGATGAGGCAAGGAAAGAGATGGATGCTATAGGTAACTACCAACGGTCCCTATAGTTTCAAACCCTGCTCCTCTAAGATACAGACCACTGAATAGCAGACATGATTTCAACTTTGCTATCGCTTTAATCAATACCATTTTACACTTACGCATGATATTGGTTACGGTCCACTCTTGCCCTTGGATCTTCCACCTCCATGAAAATGATAAAGAAAAAGTTCTTTATAAACAGAATATCTAACTAGCTCTGAGTTTAGTTACTGTTTTGGTATTTTTTTCATAGAGCAGATTTCTTTTTGTTCTATAGTGATATATACCAAGGTATGGTGAAGATATATATACCAACCCAATGGGTTTAAATGAAAACTTACCTAAACATTTTTATTGCTGAATGATGACAATCTCTTTGAACAATTTTAGTTGCTTCAACTATTATTACCAATGTTTTGAGACATCAGTGATAACACAGTTCAAAGGAAAATAGTAGGCACATATTTTCTGTATCTTACATGACTTTCATGCATTGTTTTTGTCACACAAACATACTTAGACTTTTTACTTAATATGGCCCTAGTTCTCAAACTTCAAGTTTCTCCTTATGACGGCAGCTAGCTATTATTATGATGGATGAAAGCCTAAGATTCACTCTAGCCTATGAAAAGAAACACATGAATATGTCCAGAAGCGAATAATCATCAATGAAATTTAGCAGTAAAGGGGAATAGAATCTTGGTCTTCAGTCAATTTTTCAAGGCATGACTCCTCTCTTGGAGTAGGGCTATGGTTGAAATCTAAATATGCCTTAATTCTTATATTCCAACCATAGATATATTAAAGGACCAGAAATAGCTGAAATTTAAAAGGAAACAAAAGCTTCATAGATCCCAAATATGCACGACATACTTGTATATGTGGCTCCCATAATCAAATGGATACTTGAATGACAAAGCAAGGAAAAAGGTAGAAACTCAGGGAAATGAAGAGTAGCATAAACCTGTTATTGATACCAACTGTGTTTCTTTGCCTCTGTGCCTTATAGATCTAAATATCTATCAAAAGAACATATCCTAAAAGAACATGGTGACAGAGATGAATTTCAAGCTGACAAATGCAGTGAACTGAAAAATGAACTATATCATAAATTATTGCTCTCTCTGAATTTAAACAAAAAAATTCCTAAAGAAACTTGCATTCTCCATAGGAAATAGCCAGGATAATATGGAAGGTATTCACGTGATTTCTGAAATACTACATGGATTGTGAATCTACAGCCATGCAAAAATTACCCTCTCACACAATGACTTTTAAATTCCATGTCAAAACGTGGCTTTGCTCACTCAATTTTTCCAAACTTTAGCGTTTGTGTGTTTTTTATCAACTAAAACAGTTTTAAATAAACTGTTCATTTAAATAGAAAGTTTATTGAAATCTTTCACTTTCCAGCACATCCTTGTGGCATCATATGGAAACTGTTCATTTTGTCATCCAATCTATCCAGTTGATTCACTACTTTTCTGCAACAGAAAAATGCACTTCTTGATTAATGAGATAATCTGTAAAGCAATTGTGCTAACTTTTCTAAATTTCATACTTATTAATTTCAATAAATTTCCGCTAATTTCTGCATTATGAAATTGATTGAGTAGGAACATCTAATCTGTCTTTGCAAAACCCTTTATTACTGCTACTATACTTCAGCAGTTTTTTAATACCATTTTGTGGTCTTTTCATCAATATACCAAAGTTATCCATAGCTACCATCATGAAATGTAGAATAGCTGAAATTTAAAATAGCTATTTTAAAATAGCTAAACCTCTCAAATGTTACTGCACAATAACCCCAGGTTATCAACTTGATTGTGCCAGAAGTCATCAGCACCAAGAACAGGGAGTTTATTTATTTACTTATTTTTAAATACTTTTCTTTTTTTTGCCTAGAAGAACTGGTGTGTAGGCCAGAGGTGCAGGGGGTGAGAGGATTCAGCAGAGACAGAGTGGTGAGCAGAACAGGGAGATTGACTGAAACACACTGCTGAGGGGAGCAGCATGCCAGACCGGAGAGGTCTGAGTCCACTCCCAGGCCGGAGATCAAACTCAGGCAGTACCAGTGATAGCACTGAGGCTTATCCCCTAGGCCACCAGGGTGGCCCAGAACAAGGACTTTACCAGGAAAGTTCTGCCCTACCCCACACTTAGAAGGGGTGTTTTGGTTAACTGATTCACCACCAAGCCTACATGTGGTATACTCAGGTACTCAGGTGGTAGTGAGGAGAGAACTGCTAGAGCTATTTGCCAAGGCAAAGAAAACAGCAACTTGATATGAATAAATGACACCAAGATTTCAAGCTTAAGTGAGTAGAAGGAGGTGTCATTACTTACAGACTAGAAAATTGAGATGGGAGCTGACTAGGGTCATTTGGAACTTGCTGAATGTGGGTGAATGCATTCCAGCTAGAAAGTACTAGGGTCATTGGAGGTGAGATACTGAGAGCTGAGTAGGAGAAATAGGGTAGAAACATGGAAGTTTCTTCTTGGGTAAAGACGGTAACTATTTGAAATAGAGGAAGAATAATCCAGAGAAAGTCAGGAGGGAAAAACGGAAATATAAATGATGACTGGCTATAAATGAAAGCATTTAAGGAATGGTTAAAATTAGAGCAGAGGGGGTCCTCCCTGGTGGCGCAGCAGGTTGAGCGCCACTCTGTGACGCTCATCCATGGCATAGCAGCGCGAGTTCTATCCCTGGCCAGGGAGGGGACCCACATGGCATAGCAGACCTCTTCTGTCTCATCCACTGCTCCCCTCAGCAGTGTATTTCAGTTGATCTGCCTGTCCTGCTCCCCACTCTGTCTCTGGTGAATCCTCTCATCTGCCACGACTCTAGCCTGCTCTTGTATGCATAAATAAACAAATCTTAAAAAAAAATAGAGCAGAGGATGAGGTACAAAAGGGTTGCTTTGAAAGATAAAAACAAATATTTATTGAAGATCTACCCTGTCCTGGACACTAGGAGTCACTGGGGTGTGAAGGGATATCCTGGTACAAAATAAAGGTGGTCTCTGCCCTTAAGGAATTTAGTCAAGTGAGAAGAGATTAAGGTGTCAGACAAATGGCACAATACCCCCTCCAAATTACACAGTTGGGATAAATGTTCCAAAAGAAAAACAAAAAGGTTCAGGTGCTGGGAATATATATAAAAGGGAGTTACCTGGCCTTATCAAATGTCAGAAAGGGAACCCTAAGAAAATTACATTTGGGGAAGTAAAGAAAGGGGGTGAGGAGGGAGAGGGAGGGATTGAGGGATGAGGGAGGGAAGTAGGGACAGAGGGAGGG
>JAGFMF010011386.1:5310351-5360633 GCA_019455555.1 Galemys pyrenaicus
GGGGGGGGGGGGGGGGGGGGGGGGGGGGGGGGGGGGGGGAGGGAAAGGAAGGAAGTGTGATCATCAATTTAGGGGTGGCAAGACCTCAGAAGACCAAGGAAGAGCACAGAAAACACAATGTAAAGTAATAAAGAGGCCTCTGGCAACCTTTCACAGGCTTCTTTTCTTTCTTCCTGCACTTTGCATTTAGTCCCAAAGCCCTATAAGCAGGCGGTTCAGGGTTGGGGTTGGGCTGAGGTCAGGGTTGGAATGGATGCTGCTCATTACCCACTATAAAGTCAGCAGTTCTGCCTCGCTACATAATCCTGAATCTCACAGGGTAACACTGAGTCCAGCTAAAATACTAATTTTGCCAGATTGCCTCACAGCAGGGGAGTGACTTAATGACAATTCTAACCAATAAGACATAACCAGATGTCTGCTGGAATTTTCTAAAAAGTTCAGCTTACCAATTGTAGCACAGCTCAATACTGCAAGACCAGGGTTTTTGTTTTTCCTACCTTGAATGATGCTGTGAGGCTAAGAGTGAAACCACCTCTTGTTATGGGAGGCAATGGCAAGAAAGCAAGCCACTGGAAAGCCCAAGAATGACAGAACTGAAGGCTCAGGGGTGCCTGCAACTTGGACGACATCCTGGGGCCACTACTTTGAGTCCAGGCCCTCTACCTATGAGCTTCATTGCTGCGTGACAAAAGCCAATTCCCACTTGGAGAAACCATTACAGACCAGTTTCTGCCACTTGTGGTGAGGTAGAATCCTTACTTGATACTGGGTTGTAGTGAGGTGAGAGGAGTTATCTTATAAGGACGCTCAAAGTAGAGATGACATGATCAGACATGGAACAGAAAACCATTTCCAGTCCCTTTGACAACAAAGACATTGTTATTGTCACAAATACATGGATACGCCAAGCTGTTCAATGAAGTAAGTGCTACACTATTTAGGACAATGCTGTAAAATTTATTCTGGGAAGCTGTTGAGCTTAAACCTCAGACAACTGGTATATTTAAGGATCGCTAGTTGGTATATCATAACATTTTTAAAAATATTTTTTTTTCTATCACTGTACACAAAGACCATCTGAGGAGACAATGGATGTGCATGGGCAGATGTTGGGCACTTAAATGGCATTAATTATCACAAGTAGCATGTTTGTTCCATAGCTATATGTCAATGTGGCAGGAGACCAAGGCTTTCTTAGTTATTAAAGCATTAAAATATGCCCAACATTTTTCTTTTCTAATTATACACATTGATTCATCATGACACACACACATATTTTGAAGGGTATATAAAGTCAGCTCCAGCCAGCCTGAACAAGAATCGTTACACTGGCATGTTCCAGAATGCTGGCCACTCTAGTACAATAGTAGAGGGACTCTATGTCCAGAATGATGCAACTTTAAAGACAAAAACCCTCACATTGAAATCTTACCTTAGCCACCTACTCTCTACTGCTTGTTATCTGAAGCAAGTTACTCAGTCTACCTGAGCTTTGATTTCCTGAATACCTACCCACACTTTGTGAGTATTAAATGAGATTCTCACAAAAAACACAAGTGAATATAACTGTCTACAAAAGCTGTAAGCTCTGTGCGAACATCATCTCCTTTCTCTTCAGCCTATTTCCTACACTGAACTGCATTTGAGGAATTTTCATTAGGGAAACAGAAGTAAAAGCGAGTAAAATCTATCCTTAGGGAACAGATTCCAACCTAATTAAGTGCAATATAAAAGAGAGGGTTTCCACTGAAAACACAAAGATTATAAACAGATGGGGGGGGTGTTAAAATCAATTGCACCCATTATTGGAACATCACACAGATCATAAAAAGAATATTTTAAAGGACTGTTTCCATTTTCAAAAGGCTAGGCTAGTGTCACATAACCATACGCACAAAGAACAAATCACAAAAAGAATGGTGAGGACTCATCCTTTTGTTGGACAGACTCTTGTGGAGGATCTGTCTGGCCACATTCCCGAGCAAGAGACAGTTAAGGATAGGGTTGATTTCTGAGGAATCCCACCCACACCCCAGCTCTCCTCATACAGTCACAGCTGTCTGCCTCAACTGGGACCAACAGAGATAGAGCAACTATGTCCCCCTAAAGGAGCAGAGGGGAGCTTACCAAGTCTCACCTCCACACTAAATTTCTCTCTATGTCACTCCTTTTAGGAGAGTCTGATAGGCAAGGGACAGTGAAAGCAACAGGTTTATAAGTAGGACCCAGTGAATAAAACACCAGCAACCATGTTTATGGATACTGGGACTTCCTTTTTTTCCTTGCAAGAATTATGAATGGTAACATTTCCTTGACCAGTCTCAAAAATAGCAATTGATTTGTTTGTTGGTACAAATGGGTGCCTCCTGGATTCTCTCCTAGGAAGGGTTGGGGGCTGGAGGGAGAAGAAAGAACCATCATTATTGCCTTGTACTTATTCAGAGGATGTTTTGTTCTATTTTATGTTCAGTGGCCAAACTTGAATTATTCCTCTGTTGCCTTAATCATCATCATAAATCAAGAAACAAGAATCTCAATGTCCAATTACCATTCAGTGTAGATACAGGAAGGAAATTAAAACTCTAAGTGGGAGAAAGGGCACTTGCACAGAGCTTCCTTAGGGATCGTACCCAGTGCTGAACAGCACATTATTGAAAAGGAGATAAGCAATTGTATGATGTACAATTGCCAACACTTTCTAGTCTTTCAACTTCAGTTCTAAATGCTTACGAGGAATAATATCTTCACATTTTTCAAAAGACAGCTACAGGAGAAAGCCACTTATACTCACTCACATTCACAAGTATTGCAAATACAGCAATTATTATTTCAAGAAGAGACAGACCAAGAACACCTTCCACACTGTAGAGTACCTTCATCAAGAATGTTTTCTACCAAAACTGCCTACTCCAACAGGCTTGGGGTGCCCACATCTCACCGGCTGCTTCCTCTAATGTAGCCTAGAAGGATCCCAAGCCAAAGAGTTTTTGCAGAGAGAGACTTTCCTAACAAAAATGAACTTCTGAAAAAATTGAACTGCTAAGAAATAAATAATTGAACTGCTAAGAGAAATAATCATTTAAACTTTTAAATGACTTCCCCTCTTAGGCCATTTTTATTTTTCTGCTAATAAAGGAGGCAACCAGGTGACACTAACTTCCAGCAAGATGACTCTGTATCACTGGTCAATCAGTAGCCCTAGCTCTGGTGCTGCAGGTGGTAGAAAAGAACAAGGGAATCAATGCAGTTGCTTGGACAGTTCAATCAATGAGTCAAAGTGGTAGATCTTCAAGCCTGTGAAATTACACCTAGATTACATATCCTTAAGTGGATTTTATTTTCCAAAAAGGCAAAATCCATCATAATGTCACTAAAAAAATCTACGACTTGCATTGGTATTTTAACACAGGGACCACACACAAAAGGTGCATAACTCAGGGGCCTATTCACACAAAAACATTTTTTAGAAAATAGATGAATTTAGCCACACCGTTAATAGCTTCTGGTTATTAAGTCTACTGGAGTCAATTCAAGCATTTTTAAGGTGCTGAATACATTACAAGATAAGATTCAGATTAGAAAGAACATTACAAAATACAACAAAAAGTTATGGACAATTTTTAACTCTCTGACTTTTAGAGAATTTTTTAAATGTTTGTTTCCTTCTATTCCAGTTTTATAATTGAGTTGAATTTCTGATAAAACAGTATGGCATCCAAACCTAAGTCTTATGTTTTAAGCAATTAATAATTGGCAACTGAATTAAAATTGCACTTATCAGTTCTAATTTTTCTGTCTAGGAACTAGCTGGTTCTAACTTTTCTGTCTAGGAACTAGCTGGCTCACAGCCCAAATATGATACTAATTCATGGTTCTAACTGTATTTGAATCTTCTCAGAATGATATCACTTACTATCTTTCTCTGAAGTGATGGGGGATTTTTTTTTTTTTTGCAGCATAAAATTTATCATGGCTGTATTGATCACTGCATGGTAAATACCCTAATTCTAAGTAATCATACTCAGTCTTCAAGGGAGTCTTCTAAATGTTTAGAGAATCTGTCCAAATTGAAAAATTATAGTGTTCTACTACAAATATCACTTCTAATATAAAATGGGGGAAAAATTCAAATGATTATACTGACTCTGCCCAACTGAAAGCTGCACAGGTTTCTCCCCTCCCCCACCCTTGCTGGGATAGAGTCCAAGAGGCAATGGAGGGGCAGCTGTGGAGGGGATGCCAAGAAAGCCATCACTGGCAAAGGGGCAAATGAGATGAGACCGAGCCCACAATTTCCAAGATCACTTATTCTATGAAGAAACTTGTGAACCAAGAGAGAAAAACATCAGTGACTTATTTACTGTATTTACTCGTCCATAAAATCCAAATGATTTTAATGTGAGAATATTACACTTTCTATATATTTTATTTTACCCATCACCTACATGTTATCTCGTTTTACACATTTAAAGGCAATGTAGTATATAGTGACTCGTCCTCTTAATTCCTGATGTACTAAAGTGACTCTTCCTCTTAATTTCTGTCTGTTTTCCCACCTATAAAATGGGAGTACTATATGATCTATATTATGATGACATCTTTTAAGTGCCTTAAAAAAAAGCCTACCACTCAGTAGACTGAGCAATGCACTATGAAGAAAACTGCAGCCACTGCAGCACGAGTTTGATACCTGCTGCCGGCCAGGGAGGGGACCCACACGGCACAGCAGACCTCTCCTGCCTCGCCCGCTGCTCCCCTCAGCAGTGTACTTCAGTTGATCTGCCTGTTCTGCTCCCTGCTCTCTGTGGTGAATCCTCTCAACCCCCACCACACATCTGGCCTGTACACCAGTGCTCGTATGCATAAATCTTTAAAAAAAAAAAGCCTATGACAAGATAGGCACTCAATTTATGGGAGTAACATAATGGGTTATATATAAAAATATTACAGACTTTCTAGAAAACCACCAAGTAGCTGCAACTTTCTTCTTAAAGGGCACACTTTTTCTCTCTAATGCTAAGAGGTGATAAAGTGAAGTCATCTATCAGAACCCACAAAAAGGATACCACCTGCATGATGCTGCCCATGTGAGAAGCTTAAACCTAAGAAAGACCTATCAGGGCAACTTAACCACTCATAGCCACCAACTCAGTTTTAGCTTACCTGTCCTAGCAAATTAAGACCTGCTTATATGTAAGGAAATCCACAGCCTTCTATCAATCATCATGTGGGTTCCTATGAGCTGGCTACTAGCTGGCCAGTCATGGGCAACCTTAACCTCTTTGCTATCTGCAAATCACAGCAGAGCATTCCTTGACTACACATGGAGTGCTTATGCTGCTGTTGACCTGATTACATGGTGGTCTCAGGACACCTCTGCCTTGTGATAACATCAAATAATTTGCTGCTGCAAATGTCTCTTGACATGGTAACGATACCCCTTCCCTGTCCCTAGTAAAATTTTGTCCCTCGTTCCTATGCCACCCTCAGCCCCCAAAACGTATTCCTCATACCACTGTCGCATGATCAGCTTTTACTAGCCTGTGTGATTTCAATAAATGGCTCAAGAACTTCTGCTCAAGCAGGAGAGAGTCTTGCCTTGCAAACCTGCTCCACGACTGCTGTGTCCCTCATCACGCAACAAAGTTCCCGTCGCAACAAATCACGACTTATTTATGAGGTTCCTCTTTTAACGTTCCATAAAACTCATTTCTGCCCCAAATACCTTGGGAACAGTGTCCCACTGTTTGGGGGGCACTTTACCCCCCCCCCAATCCATGGTCTGTTTTCCCTCGCATAAAGGATATTCAAACTCATTTCTAAGTTGTATTATTTTTGTCATTCGATGGAAGGAATACATCTTCCTTTATGTTTTTAGCAGTACTTTGGCTTTCCTAGTTATTATTTTCATAACACGTTTCCTCTCTTCTTATCATTGATGTTTTTAATTTAGAATGAGATTTAACTGGTTATGAATTTGTTTATTCATCTGTTATTTATAGTTCCTTATTATGGCAAGACATATTTTTAAATCTTCATAATTGGTTAGTGCCAACAACCATCACGCTGATCATGGACTCACATGGTGTCTATGCAAGAAAACCGGCACTGAGAACCCTTCACGACTGTGCAGAAAAGAGAGGGGTTCTGTTCCAAACCTGGAAACTCATTTTAAAAGAGGAATTTCTCTTCCCAGATCAGCACAATAACGAGCCATATTCTGAAACCCAAAACCATGATTACATCTTCTTTAAGTTTTAAACTATTAATTTTACATTTCAAAGGGTTGTTATCTCAGAAGCAAAAGGCTTTGATCATGTCATCAAGTGAAAACTGTAAAATTGAATTCATGGAGACAGTCAAAAAAAATCTCCTTGGCTGACAAAAGTTTCCAATTTTAAATCCATGGTCATCCCTCACTCAGTGTTTACACAGCCCCGGAGACTCTTGTGAGGCCTTCCATAAATAGTGGGCTCCAGGGCAGCTTTTCTATAGACCATAAAATTTCAGAATATTAAAAACCATAACATCTGAAGGGCATTTTAGGAAATGACTTGATAATTTTTCTAAGATGTATTCCTAACAATGCTGTGACTTCAAAATATCTCTGCATCTAGAGAAGAATATTTCAAGTGTTCCTTTTGATATGAAAACGTTTTCTCCAAGGTGAATTCTGTAAATAAAGTAGGTTCTTTAGATGGAATTTAGCCAAATATGGAATTGGTTTTAAATCACTGCATGGCTAATCGTTTGCTTGACTAAATTGATAGCTTCTCAAGTTTTCTATTTGTCTATTAGCAGCAGCCACCTCTTCTACAGAATTTCTGGTCCATAATTTTATGAGGATAAAAAAAAGGTAAGATTAATTAACATACCTAACACAGGAGGTGGCACATCATAAGCACTCGATATATGGCAGCTGTTAATATTTTAATAGCAGTTATTTTACAATTATTATTAAACTGAGGAAGAGAGAATATGACCTGTCCAGCCCTTGCCAGCAGGAGTTTTCATGATTTCTGGAGCTTTTCTCTGTTCATCATTAACAACGACACCAACCATTGAGATTTAATATTTTTCTCTCTCTTTTAATTGAGAAACTAGACTCAGTTGCTAAACTGGTCTCCCTGTTTCCACCTTTGCCCTCATTCTCTCCCTTCTCTACCCAGCGCTCATCAGATAAGCTATCATTTCTAATAGACTTAATTTTTAGAGAAGATTTCAATTTGAGATCCAAACTGAGAACAAAATAGAGATTTTCCACTTACCCTTTACCCCACGCATTCACTACCTCCTCCACCATCATCACAGAGAATCTTTATGTGCTTGGACGTCAATAATTTTGTTCTGAAATTCTGAAAATCTTTGTACCTTCTTTTTAAAAGCTGAACATCTGCCCCACTTCAGATTCATCTTAAGCTCAGTAAATACTGCCAGAACCCAACGATGGTTGGCCCAATCTTCACGTTCCTTTAATATGTGGGAAGGATTGTGTTGGGGCCTAGAGCACTAATGGATAGACCCTCTTCTATTACTTCCTCACCTATATAAAAATTGTGCTAGTCATCTGGGGCTGCACAAAAAAATAGCAGAGACTGAGTATCTTAAACAACAGAAGTTGGTTGGCTCAGAAATCTGAATGCCACCTCAGCTGGGTTCTGGTGAGGGCTCTTCCTAGCCTGCAGATGGCCACCTTCTCATTGTGCCCTCAAGGGCAGAGAGCAAGCAAAGCAGAGCAAGCCCTCTGGTGTCTCTTCTTCCAAGGGTAATCCCATCAATGAGGGTCCACACGAATGAGCTCACCTAAACCTAATAACCTTCGAAAGTTCTACCTCCAATATCCTTACTCAGAGGGCTTCACCCTGAGGATCTTGGAACGACTCCATTCAGTCTATGGCAGGAATAACTAAGTTGTTCATATATTTATATGTTTTGTTCTACCAACCCTTCCCCAATTCGAGGAGCAATTCCTCTGCTAGAAAAGATAAAACAGGAGAAAATCAAAATTTGAGATTTCTTCCTGTTCTCCATAATCCAGTCTATTCTACCATTACCTCCAAGCAGGAAACTATTCTTTCATTATGTCTCTAATGTCAACTTTACGTCTTTAAAAAGACATTTTCTGGTCCAGCACCTTTCAGAGCCACACTGTATTTTCTTTTCGAACCCTCCTGACAGCACGGAATGCATCCCAGAAGCTTATCCTCACAGATATGCTACACCGGGTCTCACGCTTCCTGCTCGCGATTCCCCTAATCAAGCGCATTATCTCCCCACAGGACACCACCCTACAACCCTGTCACATGAAGTCATCCTGTTTGACTGCCCTGGAGCAGCATTTCAGAAAGGTCAGTGCTGCACCTCTCTGCACATCACCCACCCAGCCGCACATCATAGGACACCTGAGCTCCACAGATCCCCAGAAAGAAGCCTGTTCCATGCCTCTGAGAAGGCTCCTTAAAGAGAACTGAAGCCCTGCACTTTGTAAAGGTTCATTTACTGCCTCAATTTGGGGTACTTAAAAAATCAATAGCAATCTTAATTCCCACTGGAGACAAATAGCCCAAATCTTTAACTATGCATGAACATAGGAAATTTAAGAAAATATAAAAAGACCGTTTAGCCCTTAAATTATCCATTCCCTTCTCAGAACTCCACCTTCCCCAATCTGGATGGCATCCAGGTTTGAGTACACGAGGGGATGAGAGAGAGCTTGTGGGCCTTTTTTCTATAAGATAAGAAGGATAAGAGTTTTCTATTTTTAAATTTTGATACTGCTTTTTGTTATTGTTGTCTTCTCTTAACTAAAAGATCTTTTGCTGTACAATCCTTCATCCAAAACTTCTCTCAAAGGCATTCTAAATGTCCTTACTCAATAGGTCTCTAGGAATCACCTTAAGGCTGTCTTTTCTTGATTTTTGTCATTTTGCTATCTTTTCTAATTTATATTTTCTTGACCATAGTGAGGTCAAACATTTTTCACGTGTGACTTGTCTATATATTTTGGCACTTTCATCTATTAGATTTTGTTCCTTAATATGAATATAGAGATGATTTATTTTTATGCCACAATCTTCATGTATATGTGTTGATTTTTTTTTTAGCATGTTGCTTTTGACATTACTTATGAAGTCTCCCCCACCCAAATGCTGTAAGAATAGCCTCCTGGGTCAACTTTTTTACCCTGTAGAACTGTGCAGCATATGCATTGATCAGACTGAAAAGCAATATTCTTTTCTATCAGCCTCATCTTCTCTGGCTTAAAAATCTTAAACCATTTTCCCAGTTATTTCCAAGGTTCAATTTTCAGCCGTATATCATCCTTCAGCCTTCTCCATATAATCTCCATAACATACACACACATGTATCACACATATATCACATGTTATATCTGACATATATCATATATCAGATATTATATCAGTTATTAACATGTGAAAAGCTGACCCTGAACATGAACAACATGGACCCGAGCTACATGTGTCCACTTAGTTATGGATATTTTTCAATAAATAGAGATGGTGCTGTCAATGTAGTGTCTCTTCCTTATGATTGTCTTAACATTTATTTTCCTAGCTTACTTTAGTGTAAGAATACTATATATATATATATATGTATGTGTGTATAACATATAAAATGCACATTAATAGACGATTATGTCATCAGCAAAGTGTCCTATCAATGACATCAAACAATTTGTAGTTAAGTGTGGGGTGGAGTCAAAAGTTATATGCGTATTTTTGACTATGTGGGAAGTTAGTTCCCCCGACCGCCACATTGTTTAAGGGTCAACTGCATATTAATAATAGTGTCATTGTAATAATAGCAATATCAAAACAGTTATTGAGAACTTAATGTGGACCATGGGCTGCCTGCACCTTATCATTATTTCTACCTGCATTTTGTCATTTACACCTTGCGAATATTCTGCTTTATAAATGAGTAAATTTAAGATTAAAGAGATACAGCTTAAGTTTGTACAAATCCTCAGTGTTTGAAGTTCCATGTCAAACATCGGAACTTGGGTTTTGGGTCTCTAGAAGCCTTGTACATAATTGTGGCCTATTACTGACTGTGAGAAAATTATGCACACTTCTCCCACAAATTTCTAGCTTGAAGGGATATTTTTAATCGTTAATACAACTTCTAGGTTTTAAGAGGTATAGTAATGATGACCCACAGAATAATTCTCCCTCATATAAATTCTGGACACATACATTGAAAAGAATAGACTCCATTAATAATGAAAGCTAAAATCACATGTGTAAACACATTGCTTTTAATCTATTCAATTATTTCCCCATAAGCACTAACTGTGCATCACAAATTATGCTGTCTAAAAGACATACCACAAAAGCTTGGAAGATTCATAGCCATGTTCTAATGGAATAGTTTTCTGAGAGAATGAAGACACTGAATCTCCAGGATGGAATGTCCTTGTCCACTGTCACCTCATTCTATTAATCAAATTGGAGAGGGACACAGAAGGTAAAATGCACAGGGACACTGCTGCATAACTAATTTGCACATCTCTTCATCAGTTACATATAAATACATTTTCTTCTCATGTACTTTAATTCAGGAGTTGCTAATGGGCAATACTCAGTGGCCAAAACTCAGCCTGAAGAAAAGCTTTAATTGTCCCACACAAAGTATACATATTGTCCCACAAAGAGTATGCATTCTCCACTTTGCCACAGACACTACTCTTCCCTATTATATCACACCTGGTCTGTTGTGATACATCTGTATAATCTGTTCTGACCTCCATAGACATTTAAGCCTCTGGTTCCTGAACAGATCATGTGGTCACAAAAAGAGTGGAACAATAACCCATATCAGAAACCCTAGCATCTGAATCTACTATAGGTACACAAACCCAAAATGAACTTACGACATTAGGTATATCCCACTAAAAATCAGTCAACAGTCACTCTGCTATTCTAATCCTTATTCACCCTGCTCTTCTCCTTTGCTATACCAAACCCTAAATGGCAAGGTTTATTATAGCGGTGCTTGTTTTTATCTCAAGCTTAGACCTGCAGAATAGATTACAAAAATGGTTCTACAATTTACATCACAGAGGTACATCCTTGACCTTCCACAAATCCAGTGTTTTTACTGTACTGAATGTGGTACAAGCTCCAGGGGATAAAAACAAAATTGCACTCACTCCATCCCTTGAATAACCTTGAATACTGCTGTGGAGTGGATCATGAAGACAAAATTGGTTTTGGGGAAAGAAAAGAACTGAATATTCTACTTCCATCCTAAAAATAGTGCTACTGTAGGAAAGTCCATAAAACTCTGAACTTTCACTCAAGTCATCTTAAAAGTGTTTGGTGAGGGTAGGCAAGGAAAAAAAATATGTGGAACTTTAAAAGTACAACCTAGGAAAATGATTTTGGTCATAAAATACAGAAGTTCCCAGTGAACTGCTATGAAAAGAATTTCAGCTCCCCCAAAAATTCAAATATATCTTTTTAAATCATAGAAATAATATCAATGGGAGAAATATTTTGAGAGTAGTATTTTAGACAATAAATGATATTCCATAAAAAAAAAATTCTCTTCTCACCATGGGGGGAAAAGTCTAAACACAGCTAGATGACACAGTAGCCCCAATTCCCTGAAAAGTCCCAGCAAATCATTTCAAAGCTAAGAGATTACAATAATATTTGCACTGTTAAGGCTGTGTCTATATGAAACCAGCAAACACTTGATTAAGTTGATGCATTGAAACAACCAGTCAATTGAATAAAACATTTACTCAAGCCCATGTTGTTTGCCTACATTAACCAAGTGATTGACTGGCTTGTTTCATTGACCGGTCACTTGGCTAGACTGGTCTGTTCTCCCAGGTCCCCTTTGGCCACATGGAGCAGTTGTTCACAGACTCATTTCCCCTTTTCACACTTTGCAGGGTGATTACTTGTTTACAAGTCTATCTCCTGCACTAATCACTGAGCTCCTCAAAAGGCAGGGACAGCTTCCTATCATCTTCCATGCTAGGATGTGCTTAGCATGGGTAATCAGTTGATGGCATGGACATTGACATGTTGTCATTGTAGTGTGGTGGGAACTTGTCATATTTCTCTAAATTTTATTTGCTTCCTCATGTGTAGAGGATCTGAAAAACAAATGTTGGTGAAATGACTCTCCCAGAGATGAGGCAGTTCTCTACCTCTTCCCTGCTACCTCTGATTATTAATCCAATGGCTTCTTTACCAAGCTGTCTCAAGTTTAGCTTTCCATCTTCTGTCTCCTATATTATCCCTTCCACAAAACATTCCCTGACAATCTGACAGTCATTTCCTCCCTCTGATTTTCTCTACTGCTTACTTATTCGGCATCTGAACACCTAATCACCTGCTCTGTTGTCAGTGTATAATTTTTATAACCTACCACAAAGATTATTAAGCAATTTGAGATTTGCACCAGCACATCTGTTAACCTGTGTCCAGCTGTGTGTGGCCAATTGAAAAATAAATGATAACTTTCAGTCTTCCAGTATTCTGTATTTTATTTCATTCACTGGTCATAAGGGCAATTCTAATATCTATATCTAACAAACTGGAAAAACTGAAGGACAGGTTAGTCAAAGAACTTGCTTATGGGAAGAGAAATAGTACACCTCTCTTAGAGCCTACTTAGAGCAAGTGGAGGTAGCTTTCTGTTCGGGTACAAACTCTAACGAAATTGTGTCCATTTTCCTAAGAAGGTATTTATCCTTTCCTCAGCATCACTGTTAAGCATATTTGTCTTAACGCACAATCTACAATCTTAATGCAAACTTATAGTGACCCAATATGCTCCTCGATCAGGAAGTAAACTTTCATCTAACAAGACATGTATTCTTCCAATACTGGAAAATCTACTGCCCACTGTGTAAGCAGAGAACTGGGCAGCTGTACTCCCACTGCCCTGGTCCATTACAGAGTCACAGAGCTGACTTCGTTATTGACCAAGATGAATGGCAACTTGCCAAGGAGTCAACTCTGTGGGATTTGACCAGGGGTTCCTGATTAGAAGATTGTGAGGACACTGTTACATTGCAGAGTCCTCTTCATTAAGATTCTTAGAGCGAAGCTTATCTTGTCTCAGTACCAAGGACAGAGCTTTTTCTGCCTTCTGGACCCAGTGGTATTTTTAACTAACCAGCTTTTCCTTTTTGGTTAGCGCTGAATTTATGACCTATCCTCAGCAAAGTGAACAGGTTTTATAGTCACCTTAATCCTGTTCCTAATTCTATTTAATGACCCGTATTTACTTTTCCTTTTAATTTTCCCCTGCTTTTAATGTAGGTAAAGAGATGGTTAAACAGAGAGATGGCCTATCCCTCTGCTTCTCTCAACCTTCCCTAATTCCAACTATTACTGCCTTCATGCCCTACCCTGGCAATCCTCCCAAATCATCAACTCGAAATAAAGCTTTTTGGGGCTTCCCTGGTGGTGCAGTGGGTTAAGCAACACACTATGAAGCAAACCTCAGCCACTACAGCACGAGTTCGATCCCTGCCACCAGCCAGGGAGGGGACCCACATGGTGCAACAGACCTCTCCTGCTGTGCCCACTACTCCCCTGAGCAGTGTACTTCCATTGATCTGCCTGTTCTGCTTCCCACTCTGTCTGTGGTGAATCCTCTCGCCCCCCACACCTCTGGCCTGTACCCCAGTACTTGTATGCATAAATAAATAAATCTTTTTTTAAAAAAGCTTTTTGAAAATCCTATACTTAATGATCAAATGGCTTTTAACCACTTTTTAAGTCATAGATTCCTTTGCTAAAAGTTCAGATCTTTCCAGAAAAATATACACTCCATCCCAAATCATTGAGAACACAATCAAGAACCCTTAAGTGGGGCCTCCCTGGTGGTGCAGTGGGTTAAGCAACGCACTATGAAGCAAACCGCAGCTACTGCAGCACGAGTTCAATCCCTGCTGCCAGCCAGGGAGGGGACCCACATGGCGTCGCAGACCTCTCCTGCCTTGCCCGCTGCTCTCCTTAGCAGTGTGTTTCAGTCAGTCTGCCTGTTCTGCTCCCCACTCTGCCTCTGGTGGATCCTCTCACCTCCCTGGACTCTGGCCTGTACCCCAGCTCTTATATGCATAAATAAAATAAAATAAAAAAAGAACCCTTAAGTGCCTGAGGCCACAGATCCCAGGGAGACGCCTACTTGAATGAACGCACACGGTCCCTGGAGTCAACTCGAGGACTTGCCGCAATTCAGTAGACTGGAGTCACACTGAATCTTCCAAGCTCCTTTCACCAAGACCTCTGCCCTGTCACCCAGCTATCTGCATTTCCCATTCTCCCACTCTCAACTTCTTCCCTCTCTGCCCAAAGACTGTGAAGTGATAGGCCCTTCAGTCTTTGCTATGTCCTTGTCCCTCTGCATGCCACAACCTTACCAGCATCCTAACCACCATCCTCCACCTCCTATATCTCAGAGTCTGACCATCTTGCTGGACCTATCTACCCAAAGCTCAAACCCCAACATTTTGCTGCCTCACGGCTTCAATGATGGGTAGAAGTGAGCAAGGAGCAGGGGCTATAAGGATCTTGCAAATGGGGAAACAGAGAGGTGGGCTGAGGACCTTGCAGAAGCAGGGAGCAAAGCAGGAGGTGCTCAGACCAGCAGAGCACTAGGATCCCAAGGAACCACTGCTAACGAGATGCTGAAGACAGCTCTGCATGTGTGCGTAAAACTACACTATATATAGCATTAGCAAAAACTGCCAACTCTGATGCTTTTAATATGTACCTAAGAATTAATGAAGAGAAGAAAAATGGAAAACATGATTTGACTGTGTAAAAAGAAATGCCAATTATCATTATATATGAAATACATTTACCATCTATGACTAATTACCATATACAAAAATAACTAGTATAGTGGTATGCATATATACCATTACTTTTATTATAAATTGCATTGGGTTTGCATGCTAATGGCTGTCTCCTGTCTGTATGGCCTCAAGATTTGCTGCCCACAATTTCAAACATTAAAGGGGAGGTTGACAGGAATGATATCTTATACTCCTTTTGTTTTTCTCATATCATCTAAATAAGGCAGAAAGAGATGCCTGGAAATTGATGCTCTCTACAGGAATTGTGTGTGTGTGTGCATGTGTATGTATGTGTGTGTACATATAGATATGTATGAAATCACTAGAAAAAATCCAAGACAATCTGTACGAAGGTTACCATCAATGTGATTTTCAGGAAAGTGGGGGGATGTTCAATAATAGGTCAAAATATGAAGGCTAAACAAGGACAGGAGGCTTTGAGTGTAGCCTTAGAAGAAAGCTAAGGTATGGATTTGGCTGAAGGGCATTGAGGTCCAGGCAGATAAACAATTTTCTGTGATACGGAAGATATCCAAGATTTTAAAGAATTTGATTTTACATTGAAAGACCCATTGTATGACAAATGAACTCATATAAAGAATATATAAAACATTTTTAATTCATTTACCTATAGAAATTTGTTTATATCTTGACTTAGCTTTTTTAAAAAGGCAAATGAGAAATCCAGGAGCCATAAAGTGGCTTATTAAACTTAAACCAAAAAAATTATTAGAAAATAAAGAAATTGTCCACAGAGGATGCCACAACCAAACTGTATATCCTTTGCTTAAATGGAGTAGTAGACTGAGAAGTAGACCTTCATCTTGGCTTGAATCTAGTAGAGTAATGATTATATTCGACCACATAGCATCTAAAACAAAACACACTAGCTAGTAAATTCACATGCTCAGGAGAACCATACTAAACATGTTAAACTGTGTATGGTGAAAGCAAATGAAATGTCTTGAAGGTCTGAGTTAAAGCTTAAGTCTTAAGGAACTCACCAAGTTAGTGAATGGGCATGAGGGAGTCACACCACTCCCTCCAGTACCCCCGGGGCAGAGCAAAGTCACCACAGCAATCTGAACTCTGTGACACCAGTTAGGGAAGCTGGTCTAGAACCCCAAAAAACAATTAAATATGGAAGATGTTTATTAGATACCCTCCCCTAAATTCAAATATTCAAGTTCTAACCTCTAGAAACACAGAAGGTGACTGTACTTGGAGTTTGGGTCTTTAAAGAGGCTAAAGGATTTCTAATGCTAAACTGAGGTCATTAGGGGGTTCTCTAATCCAAAAGGACTGGTATCCTCCTCATAAGAAGAGGAAGTTGGGACACAGAGAAGAAAGGTCATATAGCTATGTCCAAGTCAAAGAGAGAGATCTCAGAACACAGGAACCTCCCCATACCTTGTTCTCGTACTGTTAGCCGCCAGAATCAAAAGAAAATAGCTGTTGTTTTAAGCCACTCAGTCTGTAATATTTGTTAGGATAGTCCTAAAGAGTTAATATATTAGAGGAAACTCCTAAGAGGAAATGAGGAGGGAGCTTGTGATTCTGGGATCACTGTAAGCCCACAAAAACAGTTTGAGCCTGAGTAATGAAGAACAGGAGGGAGGATAGAATCCAAGCCTGCAGCACAGGTCTAAGGCAAGCCTGGCTCAGTCATGGGAATCCTGCATCTCCCAGGAAGGGGTCACCTTGGTGCCCTGCCCCTGTCTCACTCACTCAAACGCTGAGAATTATTCGTGAACAGACTCAGTGGAGGACTTCAGTTCATAGCAACTGGATTTGTCAGTTTATTACCCTGCCTACATCTAGAACTGTGAGGCACATCCTCATGGTCCACAGTGGGAGCCCTTCACAGCTCTGGACAGTCTAGAAAACACAGGTTCCTACATAAGTTACCACCAAGTGAAGCAGTTTACCAATTTGGTTACTGATGTGAAACTCTGGAACATTCTTTTTTCCCCTCAGATACAAATAGTATTCCATGCTCTGTAGAGTAAAAACCAATGGAGTTAGACCCATTGATGGAGGAATTCTGGCTGTGTGGAAGACAATTGTCCTGTGAAGTAGCTCTATGTTCCTTGTGAGAAGACAGGCTAACCAGCCAAATTAATAATGTAAATAAGAAAAGTAATGGCCCACCAAGAAGTTTCCAAAGCAGGGAATAATAGGTGAGACAACCTGATTTGGCTAACTTTCTAATGGGAAGATCCATAGTGGCATTTAGTGTTTGGTCCCCAAATCCCACAGATTCACTCAGCCCCACCCCTTTTAAACCCACCTTCTTTTTTCTGGCTGGAGAATCAAAATGTCTGTTTTGTAAATTCATGAGTTTCTAACATATTAAATGAAGAACAGAACATGAAGAACAAGCATGCATAGATTCAAATCAAAAACAAAAGATAATCAGTTCATCTGACATGCAAACTCAATACTTGCATCTCCAATACCTAGCACAGTGACTTAGAGTAGCATCTACTTCGAGTAGATGCTCATGTAAACAAAGAAAGAATCGCATACATGATGGATTTAAGGGTTTCACAGTGATTAATAATAAATGGAAGTAGTTCCTATAAAAGACTAAATAGCACATCTGTGGTCAAGTAAGGAGGGACAATTTATTTGGAGCTGAAAGTTACAGTGAAGTCCCAGTAATCCAGTCAACCCCATAAGTTCAGAAACAAAATAAGTCACAGAGAGTGGGCTGGAATCAACAGGTGTTTAGGGAAGAGCTGCATTTTAGGGCAAAGTTGCAGGGAGGGAGCAGGTAGGGAGCAGGCTAACAGTATTCATTTTACTCGTCTTCCCACAGCCAACACAGTGTGATATTTAGGGAGAATAAGCTGAAATGCATTATATGTGTGCTCCCCCAAATCAACATTATCTGAGTTTAGAATGTTTCAGGTCCTCCCTGATATGGATAAAATGGAAGTTTCCATTCATTCATTTATTCATTCAGTGCCCTTGATTGGGCACTGTGCTATGTGCTGGGGAAACACAAATTAATAAAATGTATTCTCTACCATTGAAGAGGAAGAGAAATGTATCAACAGGCAATTATAACACCATGTGTGAGATGTGGTAATGGAGGTTATGTTGTAAAAAGCTTCCAGAGCAGCGACGGGGAAGAATAAGTGGTTGTAAGGAAACTAATGGGATTACAACAGGTTGACATTTTAGCCTGGCCAAGTGAAGCATGAGAGAGCGTATCTATCTAGATGGAAAAGCAGAGAAATGGCAGGGCAAAGACACAGAGGGACAATATTTTTGATTGAGATATGTGGGAAGATGCAAAGGTCTATAGAGCAGTGGGAAGGGAAAAGAAAAAGAACTAGCTTTACAGATAAAACCATTACAAGAAGGAGTCACCAAAAGAAGAGGTTGGCTAGCCAGGGGCACAGGAGGTACCTGACTTCTAGAAGAGCAGCGGTCAATGAGTTGCCAGATAAAAGGGCACCAAAGAGTGCTTGGAGTACCAGAAACAGGCTTGATTTCTTTTCTCTAGCTATTTCATATGTCAAGTAAAATTATGTTCTTAAACTCTTCTTAGGGCCTTGCCTTCTCCAGACGTACTCAGTCCATTATTCAAAGTGGAGAACAAGTAGTGACTCCATGATGACATAGGCACCTTCCAGGGGAATCTCAGAGTGCACCACCAGACACTGCTACCAGCAGAGGGCATCTGTCCCCAGACTCGTTCACTTTGAAATCACCAGGATGTCCATACCCACACATGTATGAGCATGGGAACACACCATCCTACCTCCCTCCCTCCCCCCACCCCCACACACACTCACACACAAAATCTCTGAAACAGAAGCAAACTTAACTGGAGACTTCCCTTTCCCCTCTTCTTAAGGCCTCGTCTTCTCTAGACTTACTCAGCCCAATGTCCAGCGAGCAGCTGGACCTCCCCACAGAAGAAAGTTCCCACTGGATGGCTACCATGCCTTGCCCTGCAGTATTCAAATGTAGAAAGACACATTTACCTCTCCACATGGGACTTCAGCTAATTTAAAAGTCCTGCTACAATTTAGATATTAAAAGTAATTAAAACAAATCCTTTATTAGCAATTTACCTAAATTATGCATACAATTTCTCTCAGTAGGTACTCTGTAGAATTAGAGTGTAGCTAAAAAGCAAGCAATCACCACGAGTTGAAGTAACAATGTTTGGCTCAAAACTCCAAATCTCCCATTGTCTAGTTGGGCAGCAGAGCTAATTCACTGGCAAAATCCAGCCACGCTGGAGTCAGGCAGGCTGAGGGCTATTTAAGGCAGCTGTGGGCAGAGAATTAAATGGGAGCGATCTCAACACAATAGCAACAACAGCTAACATTTACTGACCGCTTCTGTGGGTGGAGTGATTTCTTGTTCAGTCATTTTCTCTAGCAGACAAAAAAGTACAAAGGAAAATGTTGCTATGCCTATGTAACCATCATCCAAAACTAGCAAATGACATTGTGTTACATTTCTTTCAGGTTTTTTGTATTAAAAGTAAGTTACAGATTAATTTATATTTCCTAAATCCCATTTCTCTCTCTTTCCCCTCAGCCAATCACTATGACATGCACCTGATGCAAATTATTACATTTTACTACATTTATATGTACCTGAAAATATAGTCTACTGCTTTAGGTTTTTGGTTTTGTTTTGTGGTTTGTTTTTTTTAATACATCTTTTATCAACTCTTAATTTGTAACTTCAAAAATCTATTACTGTTGATTAATCTGTTCTTCCATTGCACTTACCAATTCTGAACATGCCGGTAAATTTACTCATTCATTTTTGTTTATAATATGTTGCTTTCTCATCATTAGACTGTACAAGAAGTGAAAGAATATTTTTTTCTGGTCAGTAATACAGCCTGAGAAACAGATGATGCTGCTGTAGAGAACTCTTAAAGAATATTTGCTGAATTAGTGATATAGGTTACCTGACTGAACTTCTAGAATATTCTTTTATGCAGGCTTCCAGACTTATCCATTTTGCACTGAGGCTTATTTGAAGCATTCCTAGTTTTTCAGTCTTTTAAATAACATTGTTAGAAATCCTTATATACAAGAAAGTCCCTCTAGACCATTTACCTAGAGCAGAAGTACTAGATCTCAGCAAAGGCATACTTTCCACATTTCTAGGTATTTTCAAATCACTCTCTGAGGTGGTTTACCACCTTTCACTCCACTGCCTTCCTATTTGCACATCAATATTTGGCATTATCAGATTTTTTTTTTCTTTTCCAATCAGATAAAAGTGAAATGCATCCCACTTTTCTATTACTGTACATTTTCCAGATTACCAGTAAGGGGATGGAGCACACCTTCACACCTCTCCTTTTCTCTGTGGGACCTATTCATATTCATTCCTATTCTCTGTCCCTTTTTCTACTTTGACTATTATTTGCCCTTTCAAAAAGAACTTAAAAGAGTCTCTGGTTTGCCTTGCATGTCAATATCTCCTACCAGCACATATTGTTTTGGAGGCTTTTGTCATTCAAAAGAGCCTTAATTTCATGCAGCCCAATCTATTAGATTTTTCTTAACCTGATGTCATGAAGATAACATCCTGTTTTGTTCTCCAGCTCTCTCTCTCCTTCCCCCCTCTTCCCATTTCTCTCTCCTACAACTACATTCCCTACATACAGTTAATTTTGCTTTTCTCATTTTTATAAGTGGTGTAGGGTACTGACCTAGTTCTATATTTTTTAACAACAACAAAATGAAGAGCTTATTCTTTCTGTTCTGGGTATCAGCCCCACCTACACTGGATACAAGGTCTCACATGTATGTCAGCGGCTCCTCCAGCTCTTTGTTCTGCTCTATTTTATGGATTTGTCCATCCAAATTCCAAGCAGTGCCATGTACTTAAATGTTTTTATAAATGAATACAGAAGAAAATCCATGTTTTTTGCATTTTTACTTGTTTGTTTCAGAATTGTCTGACTAGTGTTAGCATATTACATTTGCATATGACTTTTAGAGTCTGTCAAGTCTCTCACACATAAATGCACATACACACACAACTTTGCAGTATTAAAATATCCAATACAATACAATTAAAGAAACATTATACTATCTCACTATTCAGCTCTTTTCAGTTTCTCAATAATGTTTATATTTTCTCCATAATGGTTCTATTGATGTTTCTTACCTTGATTCCTTCCTGCTTTAATTGATGTCATGAAAAGTATTTTTGCATTACCCTTCTAAAGGGCCACTTCTGGTATATAGGAGGAGTAGTGACATCACCAACCCTAGATTCAGTTCACCCCAATTTCATCCCAGTCAGCTGGGCCTCCATTCCTATTCATTCCTATTCTCTGCCCTCTTTCTATTGTGAGTATTATTTGTCCTTTTAAAAATAATGTAGAAGAACCTCTAGTCTTGTTAGAGTCAGAGTTTAAACTTGAAAAACAACCTATAGGCCTTATCTAGTAGGTCAGTTGGTCCCATACCTTAGGCTCTCCTGGGCAGTTAAGAGCAGGGCTATGAAACAAGTATGTTACCTTAGTACCTAGCAGGTCAGCTGATCCCATACCTTAGGCTCTCCTGGACAGTGAAGGGCAGGGCGGATGAAACAATGTTATCTTAGAATGTGCACCCAGGTACGGGGCAGAAGCCTGAGCCCGCCCAAAATGGATCTCCTGTAAGTTTAAATTTTTGAAACATGTCTCTCTTTAAAGCTATTTGCTGTGCTCACTGCGCGGGCTTTGATCTCTCAGCCTATTGGCTAATTTGGCTATAAAAGCTCACCTCTACTTCCTCTGGGGGTCGATTGTCTCATCCAGACCTGGGTGTCACGGTTGAACAGTCGGCCCCAGCATGCTGGCGTAACTAAAGCTCTACATGACCATTGCAGCCCTGTGTCCGCTCTTTGTTCTTTTGGGGTGCCCACGGAAACTCGGTACTTTACAGTCTGACATGATGTCAACATCTCCCACCAGGATGCAGGTATAGTTTTCACTTTGTTTTGAGGTTTTTGTCATCCTGAAGAGTCCTAATTTCATGCAGCACAATCTATTAGATTTCCCTTACCCTGATGTTATAAAGATAATCTCCTACCTACTCAATTCTCAATCTCTTGCCCTCCTTTCCTCCTTCCCCCCATTTTTCTTTCTCCCATAACTGCATTTCCTACATACAGTTACATATAGCTCTTGAATTGCTCTATCTTTCCTCGGTTTTCTCAGATTTCAGGTGGGAATAGTAGCAATGTTATCTCTTCAAGTGGTTGTTAGAAGTAAATGAGTCAACAGATGCAAAGTACCTGGCATACAATGATCAAATATCAATATTAGCCTATATTATTATAAGAATATTATTAATTTCTGTAAAATGACTTTGTATCCAGCAGCCTTAAAAACTAACTATCTTGTTAGCTCAAAAGTTTGTAGATTAAATCAGATCTTCTTTCTAATAATGATATAAGCTAAACAAACTTAGTTTCTCCTTCTTTCTCCTATCAATATTTCTTTCTTGCCTAACTATATTATCCAAGACTCACAGTAGCATAAGTAGGAAATAGGACTATCTCTGTCTTATTCCCTCTATAGTCTAAAATATATTCTAAAATAGCCTCTCTTAATATTTATATATGCTGAAGCTTCATCTTTAAGATGTACGCTGCTGTAATTTTTTGTTAGATACTCTTTATCAGGCTGAGAGAGGCCCACTGCATTCCTAGCTTGATGAGACCAATCTATCAAGAATGAGTCTTGACACAGGCACTTTTATTTCCATTAATTTAAACCCTGTGCTGTAGTCTGAGCATTTACATACAATATACATTGACTTACCTGTCCTTTTTGGTGACTCACCTGTACTTTTTTGTAGAAACATTAAAATAAAAATTAAAGTGTATTGGTACATGACCACACCTATTTATTTACAATGGCTTCTAAGCTGTAATGGTGGAGTTAAGCAGACAGTGGAGTAAAGCAGTTGAAAGAGACTAAATAGTACATAAAGCCTGAAATATTACCTGGATTTTGTACAGAAAATGTCTACCCACCTTGATAAACTACATTAAGTCCCTCTTCTCACAACTTCCACTCTACACTGAGGAATCAAAACAAGCAGGGAAGCAGGCCTAAGGGCTCTCTTTTAAAATATCTTTTCCACCTCCCTAGCCTATATGTCTTCTACTTTCTTTCTATCTATGGTTCCCTTTCCTCTGTTCTCCTTCCCTTTTTCCTTTTTCCTTTTCCTTCCATTATTCTCTTTCATCTTTACTCTTCTACTTTTTTTAAAAAGCAATAAAAAAAAATCTTCTTCCTCTGATTAAATCAAACGGAAAACTGGCCACCATTTTTTCAAATTCTAGTCTGTGCCAAGTACTATATACTACATTTCTTCACTCAAAATTCATTCACTCAACAAATACATATTAAACACTATATACCAGGCACTGTTCTAGGTGCCTAAACTTTACCAGTGAACCAAATAACCCTGCTCTCATGGAGCTTACAATTTAATGAAGGAAAGTGATTTAAAAAAAAAAACTGAGCATGGGCCTCCCTGGTGGCGCAGTGGGTTAAGCAACACACTATGAAGCAAACAGCAGCCACTGCAGCACGAGTTCGATCCCTGCTGCTGGCCAGGGAGGGGACCCACATGGCACGGCAGACCTCTCCTGCTGTGCCCACTGCTCCCCTCAGCAGTGTACTTCCATTGATCTGCCTATTCTGCTCCCTGCTCTGTGTGGTGAATCCTCTCACCCTCCCACACCTCTGGCCTGTACCCCAGTGCTTGTATGCATAAATAAATAAATCTTTAAAAAAAAAAAAAACTGAGCAAACAGTAAGTTTGTGAAAAGAGTAGACAGAGGAGGATAATGGGGTGAGGGAGAGGGCAATGAGCAGTGAGCAGGAGTCATTGGGAAGGCAACATCTGAGGAAGTGATGGTTCAGCTTGACTTTAAGAACAGGACAGTTAGCAAGAGGTGGAGAAGGAAGGAGTTTTTCAAGTTAGATAAAAACATGCAAAGGATTTTATATAGAAAGGAATCTACTGCCCTGAGGGAAAAAGAAAGGCCTGGTATGCATGATAAAAAGCAGGACAAGGTGAGTGTAGTGTGAAGCTAAGTGGAGGCAGGCAGTGGATGGGTCAGGTCAGTAAAAAAAGATTTGGATTTTCCTCTAAGAGCAAAAGAAGCTATGAAGGGGGGATTTTATCAGTGGAGTGACATATCTAGTTTTCATTTTCTAAAGGTCAGTCTGGTTACTATGTGAAGAATGGATCAGAAAAGAACAAAAATGGAGAACACTTAGGAGGCTGCTGTAATCATCCAGAACTGAAGGCAGCAAGATGGATGAAGGAGAACAGATCAAATCATTAAGAACTGGCGGGAGGGAATGACTGAGAAGTGAAAGCCAATGATGAGTCCTCATTTTCTGGATGAGTGGATGTAGGTTGATTCACTAAGACAGGAAACGTCTTAGTGGCGGGGTTACTTCATCCCTGGTAGGGCTCCATTTCAAGAGTTTTAGGGGGTAAGAGTAGGGGTGAAGGTCCTACCGTGTCTTCCTCCCAACCAGAGCTGTTGGTTTAAGGTTTTGAAAAAGTAGGAAAAAAGTTCTGAAGGTAAACTTTCCAGAGAAGCCTGAACACTGGATAGGGTACAACAGGAGGGACAGGAACCAGAATGACCTCAAGAGAATATGACTGACTCACAGGAGGTATGCAAGGAGAACATTCTGATTACTTTACAACTTTGTTGGGGGCTGTACTATTTCCCTTTTTTGCTTTCCTGCCTTGGTGATGTGCCTATTGATTACACCATAAAAATAAGAGGGGGAAGAAGAGACAATTGCATTTCTCATTCAATTGTCTGTTTACAACCCTCTTCCTGGTTCCAAATACTCAAAAGGGGAAGTTGAATTTACAATAATGGGGAAGTTGTTTCTGAGTATGACTTAAAGCTTTCTATCTTTTCTTCAAACAGAAACTTGCAAGTGGCAAAATGCTGGATTATATTTCCATTTCTAAACTGTATTCTAGGTTATGTATGTTAGTTATGATAAAATATTTTTGCAAAATGCAAAAGGAAATAATCAATTGGAGCTTCCTATTCAATTCTAAAATATATACTTTTAGTGACTCTCAAATATTTCCAGATACTAATATCCAATGGCATTTTGTTAGAATGCAATGACCTGGGCTCTGCTCGAGAAGTGAGGTCCAGCAATTTTTCCAATGCATGCTATTGTTTGACAGTCACTCCCTTAGTTTAGAACAGCGCTTCCCAATCTTTTCATATCTTGGCAAACACAGAAAGTGATGGTATATGTTCAATAACCCATGTTAACAGGATGAGGAAGCTGGAACCCCAAACCACCAGCTCAGGGTTCTGGGTGCCCCAGGCTCTGTTCAGAAGTGCTGGCCTAGCAACTCACCATAACCTTTTCATAGCTCACCAGAAGGGTTGAAAACTCTGCCCTGAAGAAACACACACCAATGCAAAAGGAAATATGAATGTCCACTGTGGTTTTGTCTCTAGTGAAAAATCAGGAACTATCTGAACCACTGACCAACAAAGAAGAGTAAATTATGCTGTTTGAAGATTTGGAATATCACTAACATTTTTTTTATTTTTTAATATTTTTTGTGATATTGGTTTAAACACTATAAATGATTTAGAGATGTTAGCTGACATCTCCTCAGATATATGTTACCTCACCACACCCAACATCAAAACACCCAGACTCTCCACGCTGGTCCAACAGGCCCTTCTGTTCTTTGTTCCCCACCTCCCTCTTCCCCCTCTACTACCCTCAATTCTACAGTTAAACTTCTAAGTTTTGTTTTGGGTTGGTTTGTCTGTTCCTTTGTAAGTTTTATTTTGTATTTATAGTTCACATATGAATGAAATCACCTGGTATTTTTCTTTTTCCTTCTTACTTATTTTACTTAGTCTAATCCTCTCCAGTTCCACCCACGTTGTCATAAATGGCAAAATTCCATCCTGTTTTACACATGAGTACTATTCCATGTATATACACCACATCTTCTTAATCCATCATCTATAATTGGGGACTTAGGATGTTTTCCCATTTGTTGAAGGGACCTTCCTTTTTAGATTCCTATGTCATAGATTTACTGTCCATAAAAGGATAGGTTTACTTTTAGATTTTCTATCTTATTCCATTGGTCTGAGTGCCTATTTTTATCCCAATACCATACTGTTTCGAATAGTACAATTTTGTAGTATAGTTTGAAATCTGGGCATGTGATACAATCGTTCTACTTTTTTGCCAAGATTGCTTTGTCTATTTGATCTTTTGTGTTTTCACATATATCTTAGTAATATTTACTCTATTTCTTTCAAGAATGCTATTGAAACTTTGATAATTGTTATACTGAATCTTTATATTGGGTTAGATGGCCATTAACTATATAATTCTTGCAATCTATGAGCAGGGCTTATCTTCAATTTCTATGTTTTTTTTTTACTTTGTTTAAACAATACCTTATAGTTTCTTTAATACAGGTCTTTAAGATCTTTTGTTAAGTTTATTCCTAGATATTTAAATTTTATTTTTGCTACTGTACTATTATTTTCTTGATTTTTTTGTCTCTTTATTTCATTGCTTGCATATAGGAACCAACTAACACTTCATATATTGATTTGGTAGCTTGCCAGTTTATTAATAATAGTTACATGTTTCATCACAGAGGACTATCAAAAACATTATGTTAAACCAAAGAAGTAGGTTACAAAGGAATACATAGAGTTTAAAAATGTTTATGTAAGGTTTATGACACAATCAACAATGTTGAGTATTGTTTGTAGCATATTTTCATGTAGTAAATTTATCAAGACATCTGATGGGATGATAAGCAGACTATTTGAGGACAGTAGCTTGTTTTGGAGGACTGAAAGAGGAAAGGGAATCAGGGATGTATACTACTAGAGCTTTACCAAGTTTATTTCTCAAAAAGTCTACAGAAAACATAACAAGTTAAAATTTGATAATGAAGGGGATAAATGAAACACAGGTATTTCTTATATTACTTTTCATATCTCTATGTATGAAATCTTTCATTAAAATTTTTTATAAGAAAAAAAATCTATTGGAATTTGCTATCAGATTAACTGAGCTTTAAAGCCAACTCTGACAATAGAACTTTGCCACCAGTTAGACTATTTTCTCTCTGGGGCCCTCAGTTTGCAAACCAGGAGAGGTTGAATTCAGTGACCTCTGAAGTCCTCTGCCTCTTTCGTCCTCACTGATCTATTTTGGTGCTCAAATGGAAAAGTCCCCAGCTCCTTGCCTTTTTCCTCTCCACAGACTGCATTAACCGTTGTTCCTTGTCCAGCTGTCCGCCCTAATAGCCCCCTGTTTACAATGGCCTCAGCACCTAATGTGGCAACTAATAACATATCACAAAGCAGGAATCATAGAACCTGTGTTCTAAGATATATTTTAAGGCAAAAAGAATAAAAATAAAACCAGAAAAGTTTGACACACAGACAAGCTGTGTAGAATTTAGAAAATGACCTTGTAAACAACCTTTCTTTGAAGGAGAATCTTACCCCAAACAATGGCTTTTGGCAAATGGAAGAGAATTTCAAACCAGCATTACAGCACTGTTCACCATTTTATCCCTATTCTTTGGCATCCCCTCTACCTCCTGATCCCCCTCAGACACCAACACAACTAGCTAGCTGACTCCATGAAGGAAAATGTAAGTTCTCATTTTCCACTGATTCTTTTCAACTGCTCTGAAGTTAAGCCTTGTATGGGCTAATTCCCTATACAAATAGGTTTGTTTGTTGATCCTTTGAATGTGAAAGGTCAATTCTATAACATGAACAACATAATGTTGATGAACTATGCTTATAAAAAGTAATTGATGTATTATTTGTTATAAAATATTTCAAATACTTAAGATTATACTATATCTTTTTAAGTTTTAGTAATTTACATATTTAAATCAGCAAATCTGATTAGGATGATGTTTTCTTTATTGTGGTTTATGACACCATATGTCATGTTTGAGGGTTCTAAGACCCTCCTCAGGCATTTTTTTATTTTGATGCAGTAGGAAATGTGTCTAATATTGACAGGCTGAGAATGTGAGTCAAAAACAAGCAAATTTTGTTTTAATTCTAAGATCTACTAAGTAGTCTTTGGAAATCAACTCTTGGTCATGGTCTCCTAATCTATGACATGCACAAATTGAACCTTATTATTTATAATTCACTCCAATCTCTGAAATTCTTTGGTTCTATGGAACAAATAAACTAGTTGCTCTCATCTTGTATAGTCAGTCTGTTTTCAACTTCTTGGTTTGAAAAAATAATAAATTAATGAGTTATGGAGACTCATGTTAGAGTCAAATGCACATATACATATAGGTACATATACACATATATCTAATTTTATGAGAAAAACTATTTCTCAGTTGTCACACAAAAAATATATCAGGCACATAATGCTAAAATTAATGCTGTCAAATTAATTAATAGAACTAATAAGGTCCTACTATGTGGGGGAATAGGATCAGAGTTTATGACAACTCATTTAATCCTTAGAGCGGCTCTGAGAGGTACATATATATTTCCACATTACTTTTAAATGCCAATCAGGATTCTAAGTCTGTTTTGATCCATATTAGTGATAATAATCCCCAAAAGATAAACGCACGCTTTGTAAATGAGCTTCTTAAGAGCTTCACCCTCATGTATAATTCTAACTAGCTCTATTCAACATTTACCTGTTCATATTTCTTATTTAAATACTCCTCTGACACTTTCTATTGCTCATTGTTATTGTTATAAAGATGTACCTTTCTGGTGATTAAGAGAACACCTTATTCTCATTTAAATACAATAGACATTTACTACCTTGTAGATGGTTGACTTAGTGAATTACCTCTGTACCAATTTTTATCTTCACCAAATTTCTTGTGTTACAGACATTTCTTTGAAGAAATTATTAGTCTAGTCAGAAATGTGTCAATAATGTACATTGGATTGCAGTGACTCATCTAATAGGTCTTTCATATCCAAGCAGAAAAGATGAATTTATGCAGACTGGGTGCTAGCAGAACTAATATTTAGTTGTAAAGTTGGACTTAAATGGCTGGCAATTAAGAAAAGAATCTCAACCTGGACAAAGAATTGTGCCACAGGGTTCTGTCCTTAATCTCTTTCTATTCCTGAATATTATAAATGCCTGGATAATAAATGGATTATATGAACCAAAATAGATTTGACAGGGTGGAGAGATTATTCACGTCAAATTGAAATTTAACAAAGTTAAGTTTAAGAGCCAACAAACTTAAGTACAGAAGGTTTTTTTTGGGGGGGGAGGGAATGGTTTGGCAACTCTTTCATGAGAGAGAGAATCTTTGGCTGACAGTAAATTCAATAGGAATTAACAACACAGTATGACTACAAAAAGTTGGCACCGCCTTAAGCAATGATACAAATAAGAATTTCTACAATAACAGAAATAAGAAAAGCATATCATGGGAATAAATTCACAATAGCACTGGTAATCTACTTCCATATTGCAAATAGCTTTTGGTGCTGAAACTGAAAGATATAGACAACAGATGTGAAGACTTTAAGATGGACAAAAACTTAAATATTCAGTTTCTCACACCAGAAGGATCCATGTCAGATAAAGAGATATTAAAAATAATAAATAAAAGATGTGTTAAGTCTGAAGGTAAAAATGATATAGAAGGCTACATCATTATCTTTCAACAATGTTTAGGTGGTTGCATGGTGGTTGCTTTAGGTATGACTATGAAAATAGTCTTACTCTGCATGACCCAACGAGAGCAAATGAAAATCAACAGATTCAAAGGAAACAGATTGTAACTTGGCATAATGGGAAATTATATGATATAGGATTATGAGATTGTGAGATCCCCCAGTTTAGAGAGGCAATAAAAAACTAAACCATCTATTGATCTAATATTCTGTTGGGATTAACACATCATTGGAAGTTTTGTCTCAATGAGTCAACAACCCACAAATTGCCTTAAAAAGTGGTTATTAGGGCCTTCTGTCACAATGGCTTCACCAAGGTATGGTTTACATTAAATCTCCTACCTACCCACCCCCCATATCTGTATACACACATACATATTAAAAATAATGACAACATGATTCTTATCAACATGGAATAAAAAACAAAGCTTCATGAACTCAGGTTCAACCACTGAAAATTTACAATAATAATTCAAGGGGGAACAGAATCAAAGTTTGCCATCTCTAAGGGGAAAGAAACATTTGTGGAGTAAATTGTTGGTGTAAACAAGATTCCAGGAGTAAAACCTTGGCTTACAACGAAAGTGGGGGAAACATACCATTAAAACTAATTAACTCAAGCTTTATGTACAAATAAATCTTTCTGGTTTCTTAATGAGCCATTCTTTACCTCAACTCAGGTGGGACTTAACAATACAAATTGGCAGTACTTATTCACAATACTGAACAAACTTAAAAATGAATAGTTAATTTTTTTAATATTTAGAAATGTCACTCATAGAAACAAAGCACTTCCCAAGTAAGTTAGACCCCATTAATGCAAGTTATTTAGGGACTTTTCTGATGATATGCTGTGGCTTTGAGTTCTTCTTGATTACAGATAAAAAAAAAAAATTGACTAGAGATCATTACTAACCAAAACAAAGAAACTATAGACTAGAGGAAAAGTATTGTAAGTAGTCCAAAACATACCATAGAAGATCGAATCAAAACTAGAGTCACACACACTGGCCATACATCATAGAAGCTGAGCCAGCGCACAGGACCCAACACTGCCAAGTGCGTGAGAGGCAGAGCCACGGGGCACACAACCTTGCAGTTGCCACACATGGAGAACAGCCCTGTGCTCAGAGTACACGCTTGGTTTAATGTGCTAGTGTCAATGTCTTGACATCTTAACAACATTTGGGCCCATAGATTATGTAGGTGGTCCCGGAGACCGGTGCACACCAATGACGGAGATATGAAAGGCAAGCAATTGAAATGCATACACACTGGCAAAATCTAAAAACGGTTCCATTTATTAATGAGCAACAATATCCTGTAATCAAGACGCAGCCTGTTAAAGTTATAAAGAATTACTGTGCTTGTTTGATGTGTAAACCAAAGCTAATTCACAAATTTGCTAATTGTTTCTCTTTGCTGCAGATGTGAGCTGCTAACCAGTGAAGCTGCAGTTTTCAAAGTAATCAGCCATCATTTCAAGCTCCATCAAAAAGTCATGTATCACTTTCAGGAGGCAAAAAAAATTTGGTACATTTTACTGGAGTTACACAAAGAGTGATGAAGCCAGTGTGAATTTTAAGACAACAAACAATCTCTTCACTTCAGCAGGGAAAATTAGAAGCAGCAAAGCAGGCCTGGGGCCCTTCAGGCATTTTCTGGATTCACTGGACTGTGACCTGCCAAAGCCACAGTGAACAAGAGCATGTTAAACCTTTGCTCAGACCTTATTCTTCCTGGTGTGGGTTGTGAAGCTGTGTCCACTAGTGAAAAACATACACTTTTACACCCCCATTTACAGGACAGAAGGACTTACCAAAACTTTAAATATCATATATAAAAATTTATGTCACTTGTTTCATTCAGATTCTAATTCTGAACACACGAATACAGAAATTAAGTAATCAGGAAACATGTGAGGATGAAGCATCAAATACAAAATCTATCTAATCTTTTTTATTAATGCCTTGGAGTAACATTGTTTACATGGTTAGCATACCAGCACTATACATGAGTCAAGGGAACAGGCTCGCACCTCGTTGAAATAGATCACCGTGCCACTGGAACACCCAAGACCCTTTGACATATACATTGGGCCTCCACCAGCCTTTGCTCTACCCCTACTTTTATCCTACCCCTCCTCCAGTAGCCTCAATTCTACAGACATATTTCTAGGTTTTGTTTTGGTTTAGTTTTCTCAGTTCCTTTGCTTTGTTTCTCTATATTCCACATGAGTGGAATCATCTATTTGTCTTTCTCCCTCTGGCTTATCTCACTTAGCATAATCCCCTCCAGTTCCACCCAAGTTGTCAACACTGTCAAAGGTTCATTTTTAACAAATGTTTCTGCATTGTGGGGACTCCCTAGTGGCATAGGGGTTAAGTCTCAGCTCTATCACCCCTGCAGCCTCAGTTGGATCCCTGGCCAGGGAGGTGGCCCACAAGGCACAGCAGACCTCTCCTGTCTCTACCACTGCTCCCCTCAGCAGTGTATTTCAGTTGAGCTGCCTATTCAGCTTCCTACTCTGTCTCTGATGAATCCTCTCATTCCTGCCCCTCCCCCCACATTTCTGGCCTACACCCCCGTTTTTCTACGCAAAAAAAATCTTTAAAAAAATATTTCCCCATTTGATTCCAAGTTCAAGTATAGTCTATGGAACTCTGGAGAAGGTATTCATTCAAATTCTGGATTTATATCATTTTTTCCAAAGAGCACAAAGAACATCATTCATATACAATAGATAAGATTATATGTATATCCACGCAATAACTCTCCTTCCTTCCCAACACTCTCTCTCACACACACACATATGAATAAATATACACATACACACACAAATTATATTTTGCAATTCATTTCTCCTTTCTAACATTTTCATATTATTAGAATCTCAGTGCAAGATTATTATTATGAAATGTATGCCTACAAAAGATATTAGTTACAATGTAATTTCAATTATAAATCATTTTACTGGAGCTATATGAGGTACTAAATAATTTTTTACAAATATGCAAATTAAGAGTAGATTATATTTTCTTAATCTCTTTCTGAAATTATATTTAAATTTAGCACTGATTCATTTTCCATAGACAAAAGAAAACTAATATAGGTACAACCTGAGATAGCAGCAGTCTATTAAACAAAATTATATTTCGATTTCTAAAGCAGCCTTGCAAAAATAGGGGTTACAATCTCCATAAGAAGCCATATATAAATTTTTAAAACAGCCATAATTCATGCAAAGAAACATTTTCAAATCTATAATTCACAATTCAGCTGCCTCACTACCTCATATCTCAAGTTCTTAATGAAAAAACTGTAAATTTGTTGCTGAATTTAACAACCCTCCGGAGTCATGTCTTTAATTGGCGTTGTAACGTCTTATGTCATGATGTTGCGTCACCACGTGATGACGTTGTGCCATCACACACATCATCGCATATTGACACAATGTCATGGCATAATATCATCAAATTAAATTCAACAGCATTCCCTCAGCCTGGCCCCAGGAAGGGCGAGAGAGAGTAAAAGATTTTCTTTGCTCTTGTCAACACTCCTGGTCTGTAGGACAGAACAGCAACTACAGGCTTAACAGATCATTTCCAGGTCTCCTAAAAATTCCTGGATCACAAATGAGGGATATTTGAAAGTTACAAGGGAGAGTTTATGGGGATGGTATTCACAGTTGGTTTTCATGGGCTGTTACTCCCTTTGGCGAATAACTCCTGAACCCCATTTTAGTGATAAGTATTTATATATGTTGTTTCTCTGGAGGTTGTCTTTTTTTCCAGGTTATAAGATAGGATAGTGTTTAGGCTGGTGATAAAAAGAAACCTAGTGCTGTGGCTTTTCATTTCTTGCTCTCATCATCCACCTTCTTCCAATTCTTTTTGCTCTTTCACCACATTCTTCTACTATAGCATTCCGAAATTGCAAGTAATGGGAAGGCTAGAAACATTTGATAAGGTTGGGGGGAGTGTAGAAAGCCTGATGAATACTTTTCTTCACGACAACATTGAGTACAAGCAAAGTTTCCTTGTTAGCAATTACTACAAATGTGGACATTTGGATGAGACATGTCTGATCTAAACTTTATCTACATAATATCTGAACATTATTTGAATTTACTTCTAAACTCTTCCCAAAAGATGTAATTGCCAGTTCCTTAAAGGTTACCCATCTACCTATTCTCCATGCATGAGCTCTGGCAGTGTTATAGACCCAAGGGCTCCATCCCCGTAGGAGAAACAATGTCCTCTTGAGGAACTCAGAGATCACTAAAGGAGACAGGCAAGAACAGTTTCAAGACAATCTGCAAAGAGAGCTAATGACAAAACAGCAGGTGTGGACACTCAAAAGAAGAGAAGGATATCTGTATTATCAAGATGATTCCACAATGGAGTAGTATGTTTCTGAATCTTGAAAAGTGAATGGGCAGAAAAAATTACAGTTTTAAATATGAAATCCTGGACATATCAGTATTAGACTAACTCATCTTTTTGAGGATGTTTTCTCAAAATGAGCACTTCATTTTGAGACTTAGCAAATGTAAATGCTATTTTGAGCTATACTGACTCATACACCAACATTACCATAATCCTTTATCATAATTACAAACAGCTTCTAGATGACTCTTAAATACAGTACATAAATGTAGTAGAGTTATCTTTTAGGAGAATTTTCTATCCATGAAGCTAAATGTGTTATTCTGTCTTCCAAATAAAAATTGGAAATCAAACTCACTTGTGTTCTCTTGAAAGCATTTGACTAGCCACAAAGATCTTGGTAACGTCTTTTCTGGCATGTACATAAGTTGGATTAAAAAAAAATCCCTGCTGATGATTCACCTTTTAAAAATAGGTATTGAAGTATATTTTTTTAATAAACCATATAAGAAATATCTCAATCCAGACGATGTTAAGGTTCATGTTTTCTAATATTCAATCCCACATTGGTAGGTATTTTCTGCGAACACTATCATCCCCAAGAGAAGTTTAAAAACTAGATATAAAAGAATAAAAGCTCTAGGGGATTCAGCCCTAAAAGACTTGTCTTCATCTTGTTGAGAATTACTTAATGTTGATATTAATAAAGTCTTTCAACATGTTTCTAAAAGGTCTTATTTTAAGATATACACAAATTCTTTTTTTTATTAGACATCTTTTTTTTTTTAAACAGTATAGAACTTCTCCCCTCAGATGCAGTCAACATACTGCACCTCCAAAGTGCCCATACCCTTGGCTGTGTTCTCCTCCCTCTTTTCCACTCTTCCTGCTCCCCACCCCACACTCCTGGATGTCTTGGATCTAAGTTTGCTCTTGAGGGTCTTCTTACAGTTGGTCTTTGTCTGGTCCTTTGGTTTCTCTAGATTCCACATATAAGTGCAACCATTGGTACGCATGTTCTTTAGAAGTCAGCAATTACTTAATTAACTTTAACTAAATCTTTAATGTATAGTGTTTAACCTGTGCCATACCTATATTAACATATATATTTCATAAAATAACTTAAAAACAGAATTAGCACCTAGTTCCCAAAAACATGCCAAAAGTAAAAATTGGTAAATGAGAAATGAAAATTTCCAAAATCAATTTTATCATAAACAGGATTAGGATAGTGAAGAAACAAGATAAACAAAAAACTTACTTAAGCGATACATCCTAGAAAATAAAATAAAGAGAATATGGGGGTAAAGATCTATAGAAGGTGTGAACTCAGGAGTATACAACCCCCATACAGCCATGGGGGTTGATGAACTTGTGAAGACTTAAATCTATGTTTAAAGAAATTCCAAATCCAGAAAAAAGCAAATCAGAAATTCCATGTTTCTGCAGATTTATTCAGATGGATATTAATATACTTTTCATTCAGATACAATTCATTTTATGTAATAGATACAAGTGGCAACATTTTTTAACTCAATTTATAACTTTCAGTGCAAAGAATTTTTTGTCATAATCAGCCAAAACTTGCCTGTTTTAAATGTCCAGCATTCCAGACACCAGCTTTCTCAAACTGAAACTCAGCTGTGCAAGTACACCTCAGTTGTACAGTGATGGAATGGGCTGGGACTGAGGCTGGGTCTGTTCACCTGGAGCTCATCTAGCTCCATATTCACTGCTGATGCTGAATGTGCATCATCTACAACAGGAAAAACAAACCCCGGTACTTGTTCTTTCTTCCCTCACATCTTTTCTTCTACTTCTACAGAACTTTTCAGTTTCCCATGAGCTGGACCAAAAAAGCTCCTGGGGAAGATTTTTAATAACCTATGTCATACGTAATTGAATTACCTATGCCAACAACTGTTATTTGTTTGTTTATTTATATATTTGGCATAGAACTGGGGTATAAGCCAGAGGTGCAAGGAGTAAGAGGATTCACCAGACAAAGTGAGTAGTGGAACAGGCAGACTGACTGAAATATTCTGCTAAATGGAGTAGGGGGCCAGACAGGAGCATTCTGCTATGCCATGTGGATCACCTCCCTGGCTGGGGATCAAACTCAGGCTGTAGTGGTAATAACCCTGAGACCTACCAACCCCTAGGTCACCAGGGAAGCCTGCAATGATTTTCTTTAAATTATTGGATTCAAGGAAAGGGTAAAAGTACTCCCACTGCTACCTGCTAGCTACTTGAAATCATGCTAGGTGCTTTACATAGGCTTTTTTTTTTTAATTCAGTCACATATTTAATGATCTTGAAAAGGAACATGATTAATAACCAGTATAAATGAAGAATTCAGCTGTTTGAATTAATCCAATAGCTCATCATTTTTGCACAATAGATAGATTTTAAGTGCCTCTATGAACTGAGCAATTTTTTTAAAAAAATAATTCCAACTTACTATGATCTTCTCATAGTCTCTAGATGAGTGGACTAAGAGAGAGCTACCAACTTGATTAATTACCTCTAGCTTGGGGCTCTTTCTGGTGGAATACTCTGATCCAGCATCTCTTCCCTTCCCCAGACCTATCTTCCTACTACTGGTGCTGAGAGTATCCAAGTTACACCCTGCCCCCCAGATCCTACTTTCCATCTGGGGTGTTTGCTGCCACTTCTTTGCTACCTATATGATAACACATTCTTTACTGGTCCTGTCCTGCTCCTCCCCAACCTGGCCAGTCCAGAGATCAAGGGCTGCAGATGCCAGTGTTGGGGTGCTTTTCCCACCAGGATAGAAATGTCCCCTCACTTCCGTACAGAAGTGGTGTGTCTAGAGATGCACGCCCTTTTCACAGCAGGGAGGGAGAACCCCAGACTGACAGAGTACAGAAAGAAACGCAAATTGAAGGTGGTGTTTGAAACATTTTCTCACCTCTCTGCTTCTGGCCTTTCTCTAGGTCCCTGCAGGGAAAAGGCCAATCCCATGGAGCTTAGACGTTCAGAAGTGCAAGAGGGAGTAGACAGGTGGCTGAGCCAGCTATGCTCAGGTGTACAGAAGGAGAGAGCCCCAGCAAATCTGGGGAAACATACATGACCCAAAAAGCTACACCAAGAGAGGAGCTGGACTTAACACAGGTGCAACAGAGTCATTGGTATTTATACAAAAGTAATGATGGCTTCGTGAAAGTGCAAAGAGGAAAGATGTCCCACCCCGGAGTCAGACCTGCCAGGATACTGCAAGCACAAAGGCCAGGTTCAGGCTGGTGACAGGAGATATGAGGGGACAAAGGTGGCGGGGGATAGTGAGTTCCAACCAGAGATCACCTCAGCAGAATTAAAATCTGGTTGTCAACATGGTGGATATAAGAAACACTGGAGGGTAATGAAAGACAAACATAGTTCCAAAGTACTTTAGCATGAGAGACAGGAAAAATATAATGCACTGCCAGAAACGGCGGTGATGTCAGGTGATGGTGGAGAAAATGAGCTTCCTTTTGGATGTGAGCAGAGGTAACAACAGGATACCCAGGTAGGATGTTCATGTTTTGTCACTCTTCTGGTTCTGGAGCCCATGGGTGAAGTCGGGGGTAGAGAAGGAGCAGGACACATATTTCCCAAGAAAAGGCATAACACAAACTTTTCCAGCTACTAAAATTTCTATTGAAAGGCCCATTCATTCATTCACTCTTTCATTCATTTAAAGAAACAAAACAAACAAAATTGAACATGTCCTACCTTGTAAAAAGGAACGGGTATTTCTCTTTCTTACTCAAAACCTGTTGTTCAGAAAATGGTACAAACCATTTACCACCTTGTAACTTTTGCTGAAAAGCTTTGATTTGTTAAAAGAAAATTACTTCAAAGAAGGGGTAATTCCTTTAATGCTGCAGACTGCAACTTGATGGCATTTTTTTCCCCTAAGATTCCATTAATTGGTTCTTCTTAATGTTGAATAGTAGCAAAGTCATCATATTGAAGGACCCTGAAGTCATTTATCAGCTTCCTTGCCAGAACCCTGAGAACACCTGACGATTATTTCAATCAAACTGATCATTCACTGAACACATAATCATGAATAATTGAGTAGAGCAATAGATCTATTACTTAATATAGTGCTAACCTTTTCCAATGCTTCTACCCGGGGAGAGGGCTAATATCTGTGTCGCAGAATAACTGCTATCAGGCCTTAGCTTTGGGAGGTAACATGGCAACTCACAGAATACCTAAACATATGCAATTAGAAACCACATTAAGGGGAAATAGTTAACCTTTGTGTAGCATTTAAGAATTTACAAAGTACTTTCTCAGACATGATCTCATCTGATGCTCAAAACAACTATGTAAGACAGGTATTATTAACCAGACCTATTTTATGGGTGAAGAGAGCAAGGCACTGACAGGGAAAGTAATTTGCCTAAAGCCGTGTCCCTATTAAGTCCCTTAGAAACTAAGATTCGCCCCCAACACATACACTATCCAGGTTCTATCTTCTGTCAGGTTCTATCAGAACCTGACAGGTGGTGCGATAAATTCTTCCTTTTTTTAAGATTGATTTATTTATGCATACAAGAACTGTGGTACAGGCCAGAGGTGGTGCGAGGCGAGAGGATCACCAGAGACAGAGTGGGGAGCAGAACAGGTGGTTCTATTGAAATACACTGCTGAGGGGAGCAGCAGATGACACAGGCAAGGTCTGCTACACCATGTGGGTCACCTCCCTGGCTGGGGATCAAACTCATGCTGCAGTGACTGCCAATAACTTCACAGTGCTGCACTTTAACCACCTGTGCCACGAGGGAGGCCCCTGGTGTAATACATTCTGATGCCAAAATGCTTTGGAAAGCAGGCGCTATCCTTCACACATAGCTCTCACAGCCCACTCAGGTTGTGGCTCTGCTCCCCTCTGTCGCTCTTGGCCCTAGAGCACTGGTGTCAAAATGTCCCAATTTAGCTCATGCTACAGGAGCATCATACACTACCAATGCCAGAACAAGCACCCTTGTTTTCTCATGAGCCAAAGCACTTGCAAGCAGCTCTGCAATGGCTCCCTCATCTCTGCAGCAAGGGAAGCCACACATCTGGTAGTAACAGGTGCTGTATTCTGTTTCAAATGATTTCTGCCACGTGACAGTTCGTGTAAGCAGCAAACAGAATACTACCCAATCAAGAATTGTTCTTTATTTAAAATTCTTAAAGGAGACTCGCCTCACTGTAAGCTAATTTTGTGAGAGTTTGTTTTGCCCATTCAATATTTAGCTTGATTTGAGAAACTATCAGGAATAACCTTTATTAGTGCATTCTCTTCTCTTTCTCTCCCCTCCCCCCAAGACAGCCTGTGATGGATAAAAGCAATGTTGTAGTTCTATAATCTGCTCTTGAGAGTTCCTCATTATGCTTAAATGTCTCCCCTTTGTTTTAAAGGATATTATCCCACATTAGATGTAAGCAATTAAAAGTCTCATTAGATAAAACTGACATTTCTTTTATAGCAAAAGTAAACTCAATCAAATTTAGAGTAGAATGGTAGCATGTCAGGTCTATACTAGTTACATAAATCATTTTGTTACAACAATCTTTACTTTCACCTCAATCACTATTATTTAATGATCTTACTCACAAATAGGAGCACTCCAAGGACCATATAAAGCCAGCTTTAGACAAAGCTCCAGCGAAAGTGACTTGTGATTCAGGGAGAACAATGAAGAGATACATAATTGCACATGTGTAGGCAACCGTACATACCTGATCCCTTTAGGCAATGAAAGCAAACCACAGAGCTTTCCCACTAAATAAAACATTTACCCTAATATAGTCAACTTGAGTTTTCATCACCCCTCCCACCCTCCCATATTAGTCAAGGATAACTTCCGCAAATGCCCGGTATTAACAGAACTCTTATGAATTGAAATTCTAATCATTTAGAATTCATGCTCACGAGTCGTGGGAGGTTTGATAATCAAAACCCCATTCTTTGGGAGATCTTGCAGCCAGAATCCCAAGTTCAATTTATTAATACACTCTGCAATAACCAACGAATATTTTAGCAATTTATAAATTGTCAGAGGTTTCAAACTTAACTAGAGACAGTAAGAGTCAGGTCTATCTAGAGCTAAGAGGATTCCTGGCACATTATCTGGATGGGGGCTTTTAGAGGGCCCGAGGTTTCCCAGGATGTAGGACTTCCAATACTAAAACTAGAGCAGTCCACCAACAGGCTGGCTGCCCTCGATTCAGACCTCCAGTTGGCATATGTGGAGAAGGGCTCCAGAGTTCTGCTCCTGGGAACAGGGCAAAAGCTACATTTCTGGAGCCCAACACAAGGCCAGAACTGGGCTAGAGGCTTTATTTTTTAAGATTTAATTTATGCATACAAGCACTGGGGTACAGACCCAGAGATGTGGGGGGTAAGAGGATTCACCAGAGACAGAGTGGGGAACAGAACAGGCAGATTGACTGAAGTACTCTGCTGAGGATAGCAGTGGGCGAGACGGGAGAGGTCTGCTGCGCTGTGTGGTCACCTCCCTGGCCAGAGGCAGGGATCGAACTGGTGCTGCAGTGGCTGCGGGTTTGCTTCATAATGCTTTGCTTAACCCACTGTGCCACCAGGGAGGTTCCCAATGACTAGAGGCTTTAATGTCATGCCATGTTCTCAAGATGTTGCTAACTGCCAACTGAGCACAAGATGGGCTCCAGAGCAGGAAACTGACTGCAAGATGAGTCTGCAGTTGGGGCACAGACAGCCCCCCAGTGCTGAGAGAACTATGAAAAGAAGAGGTCCAGAATGCCTGCCCTCCTTGCCCATCTTCTCCAGCCTCTGTGAGCTTGACTGGTCAGCTCTTGTTTCACTTGGAGTGAAAACATCATTTTATGTTAGAGCCTAAATGTAGCACCCCCACTGACATAAGGAGTCAAAGGTAGCAGAAGTCAGGGTTTCCCTTCTTCTGTGCACAAGAAAGCTCTCTGTGTTAGTAAAACACATTAACTTAGTGTTCTGAGTTTCTGTTCTGCAGAATTTTTCATTGTATGGCAACCAAAGTTCATTCCCGCTCTCTCCATTGGCAGTAGACACTGATGCATCTACTATAACCAGTATTTTAAAAATCTCCTTGTGCTTAGGAACCCACTTTTTTCTGTAACAATGGAAACTTGAACATGTACCAGGATGGTGGCTGTGCAATTGGGGTAAGAGAATGGGAGAAACCCAATCGGAAAGTAGAACCACCATTATGTCATCTCTTAAGGTTGCTCCCTAAGAAGTAAACAATAGTGACAGTCACTGATTTCCCCATAGGAGATGACATTCCTTCACAGATGAGCCCCAAGGTGGTATCACAGTTAAGAGGACCCATATGCCCCTGGTTAAATGTATCAATGTGACTGGTTTCGTCCACTCTCTGAGACAAACTTTCCATCTAAAAATGAAGAGATCTTGTAGCATGCAATGTCTGACAGTGATCTATGTTAAACATATGTTAATTATTTCCTTTTCCTTTCTCCCTTCCCATGTCCTGTCTCAAATGAACAAACAGGTCACTTTCAAAATTGGAAGCAATGTTCACTGTCACCATTTATTGCCATTCTCAGCAACAAGCCCACCTGAGCCTCCCACTGGATTGATTATGCTCTGAGTTAGATCAAGATTTTTTAGTAGAAGGGTGAACGCTACCACTAAAACCCTCCAAAGTTGATTTTAACTTAGCACTGTCAACATAAGCATCCAGTTGGAAAATGACATAGAGCTTACCAGGATTTTTGAACAATAATCAAAACACTAGACATCAGGAGTTCTTTCTGTAGTAATGCAGAAATGTCAGTACTGTCAATATATCTCCTTATATCCATAAACCAGAAGGCATTGTGGAGCTTGCTAAAATAAGAAGTTGGCCCACTGGTAAAATTTTTATTTTAATTACTGCTGAAAATTAAGAGCTACTATCATGTGCCATGAATTGACTTAAGTTCATGAGCATACGCACACGCATACATACACATACACACACACACACTGGTTCTTTTTTTTTTTTTTTCCACACTGGTTCTATATAATCCAGTTCAGCATTTATAGTCACTCTGCACTGTAAGGACTATGATTTGCCCCATGTAACAGATGAAGAAAGTAAAACTTGGATTAGCCCGAGATCCCTGAACTTGTGACCATAAAAATAAAACTTGAACTTTTGTCTATCTGACACATTAAAATGGAAAAGACTGGAATTTCTCCTTTTTGGTAATATTTCATTCTAGCCAAGCAGATGCTAGAATAGTTAAATCCACCCTAAATTCCATAGCATTTAATAATGGACTATGACAGGTACCTTGGTTTAATCCTCCAAATTGTTCATTTATCAGGATCTGTAGATTGTGCTTCCTGTGAGCTCCAGGCCCTGGGTCATGTTTATTACCCTACATAAAATAACCTCACTGCCAAAGTTCTTTCTTCAGACTAACTCCTTAGACTTGATGTAAGTGGTTGGAGCAAATACCCTTTAATGTTCTTTTTAGCATGGCTGGAAAAAAAAAAAAAACACTAAAAAGTGGTGAGTTTTATTCGCTTCAAAAACTGAATCTCAAGACTTGAAAAAGTGTTCTAGTTTTCAACTCCAATTTCAAAAGTTTTTAATGGTTAATTTGATATCTGAGAGTATTCAGCAGTTTCCCTTAATAAGCTTAAAACTGGACATTTTTCTTAGAGGCTTGGTTTTCAGACAATCATTTAAGACCACCTACCTCATCCTGCCTTTCTTGGGAGCTGATGTCATTAGGTTCAGTCAAAGTCAAACATGAAGGTGAACAGACATTAATTTAAGACCATTTAGAGCTACATTCTCTGCATCACCCACAACAAACCTCCTTCATTATCCCCCAAAAGGGAACTTCACTAGTTGAACTGCAGGCAAATAACCCTGTTTGGCAACTCAGACATGCTTCCTATTCCTCCTCTTATAGTGGTCAGCTCAGTGATGATGGGAGAATATTTTAACTTCAGAGAGGATATTGTCCCTGAATGTAAATCAAATTAATAGGTTTGATGTGACACAGCAAAGATTCATGGTTGACTTTTTTCTGTACATTTTTTCTTTGAACAGAAATAAATCACATTGGCCTCCTTTGTTCAATATATTTGAAACACCCAACTAAGTATGGTAAAAATAGGAATATTTGTCTTTCTGCCCAGGATTTTCCCTTTTTGTTCCCATATACCCACCTTTGCCACCAATGGAATGTCACTGGAACGTTCCTACTGTTCCTGGATTCATGGGTTCTTCTCCAGGCCCTCCATCACTCAGTTCTTACTCAAGCTGTCTTCAGAGCTTCTTCACAGCTCACTGAGATCTACTGAGGCTTCTGCTGTTTTCAGGGCTGTTGCTTAGCTTTTCCCCATCTGCTGAGGTATCACAGCCCCTTGCCTATCTATGCTCACCTGCTCAATACCTGGTTCCCCCAAACATCACCCTCCACGATCTTTGTCTAACCCACCAGCTCCTGGTCTTGGTTCAGCAAGCATCTTCCCATCCTTCATTTTCATCACACTGGCATCTGAGCGTCTCAGAGGTGCTCCCTGTCTAAACAGACTCCTCATTCACATCTTACTGCACCACTACTTCATAGTCACAAGGAGTCCTTGTATGCTCATTTCTCCCAACAAGATGCTTTGAGAGTGTTAACACATTTCCAAAAACTTTCCCATGATCTATAAAATGCAATCTCCTGAGCCCTCTACAAAGCCTCTCCAAGGTCTTACTGTGGTTGTAATGTTTTCCCCAATCATTGCACTCATATCACTCTCCTTTACTCTGAAACTTTTTAGCGTGTACAGTTACATCTTTGTTCTTAAACAGAATCACTCATCTTCCTTGACTTACCATGTTTGTACATCATTGTAAACCCATCATAAGTTAACAAAATCGTAAGTCCAATATACATTTATCAATAATACACCTGACCTACCAAACACCAGAGCTTAGCCTGGACACTCTTATATGTGTTCATAACACTTAGCTTACAAGTGGGCAAAATCATCTAACCCAAAGCCTATTTAACAATTTAAAAAAATGGTGTCACATGCAATTTATTCACTAAGGTACTGCCTGTGAAGAACAGTCTATAGGCTACTGGTTTCCTTCATGGTCACAGGGCTGAGCAGGAGCTGTGGCCCACAACTGTTCTCCCTCATCACACTGTATATCACTAACTGGGAAAGATGAAATTCAAAAGTTCAGATTGCTGTTCCAAATGCATAATGTTTCTGACCCATCATAAAGTCACAAAAGACCAAGTCCAACCATCATAAGTCAGGTGCCATCTTATATGATCTCTTGCACATTTCCATAAAGGTTTTAGGTATGTTTCCTGCCTGTTGTATCAGCAACCAAACTCTGAACTCTCATATTCTTTTGGATCATCTGGCTCAATGTCCCACCTATCATGGGCACCAAGAAATAATTATTAATTCAGGAAGATTGAATGACCAAATTATAGAGCTACCTTGAAATGCTAACACAAAGGATGTTCATAAAGGGGTAAAAGGAGCTATCCAGGGTAGAAAGCGCTAAGTGGTTTCTGAGCCCACATGATAAATCTAAAACATTATTTTAGGCAGTTCTTGAACAAGGATAAGATAAGGTCAGATGCTGTCATTGGCCCTTTCTTTTATTTTGGCAGAGGGCCAGGGAAGGTGAACACCAGTCCGCCGATTGCTTGCAAATAAGCCATCTCCTTTCTTTTTTCTTTATTCTTCAAGATTCAAAAAGTGGTTTTTATAAAGATAGCTTCCATGAGGAGAGGAGAGAAGGCAGAGGGAGGGTAAGAGAGAGAAATCAGTCCCTCATCACTGCCACCCCCGTGGGAAGGCAGTCCTCCTATGCCCGGAAGGCAGGAACAAATGTCACTGCATCCAAGCCGCTGAGCAGAATTTTGCAGGGGATCTAACTTCTGGGGGCTGTAGAGACCTTAGGGGAGAAATCTCTTCACAGCTGAATAGGGTCATCCACACAAGGCCCCCAGGGTAGGCCCCAAAAGGTTCCGGGTCAGTCTGACCACATGAAAGGAAAAGCAGAGAAATAGACCATGACTCCCAAGAGCGCAGAGGCATATAAGTGCAGAAAAAAGATGATCTGCTGGCCAACAGTGAAACAACGAAGATAGCTGTTGAAGGTGTTTATGAGGAATAGGGGATTTCAGAACCCCAATTTTCAAAGGGGTTCAGGGATGTTTGTTAGCTTGGAAATTTTCACTTACTCTTTCAGGAGAGTAAAATTACCGACCAGGTGATCTTTTTTTGCACGACCCCATAGGCTGCTCGGCCTGGCTTCCCAAAGTCCATGAAACAAAAGTTGACCCAACAAAGACTGGTTTCAGTGGAATAAGCTTGAGAACATTTTGAGTTCAAGCTTGAAGAGCTGCAAGACCAACTTTCACAAGGAAGAGGCAACCAGATCAGGAACCCAAGGAAAAACCAGCGTCCTCAAGGACCATCACGAGCACAGCCAAGTCTTCCCTTGCATCTTTTTACACACACAATAAAACTGCTTCTCTAACTAGACAGGCAATCCAATGAGACATTCACTAGCTCTTAAATAATTTGAAGTTTCTATAACAAATACTTGTCCTTGAAAAGAAAAGCCTTCTGCAGGTGGGACTGTAACAGTAATAAAACTTCAGGTAACCAAGGAAGTATGCCCTAATTTAACTTGTGTTCTCAGTATGATAGAAGTTTGTCAGAGTGGACTGTTTCATATACAAATTACTGCAACGTGTTTGGTTAAATAAGACTTAGAAATGGAAGTAGTTGCTCCTGATGAGCCCAGATGGCAACACAAAAGCATGTTGAATTAATCTGATATTACAAACAATATTGGATTTTTTGATAAAAGATGATAGAAACAAAATAGTATTTTGATTAATTATAATCCAGAGTACAGGCACCATGAGTGGGGTGGGGAAAGGCTTTTGGGACTTCATCTAAAATGCAGTCCTTTTGTCATTTATGAAAATTTAATTCCATAGTCCATTTTTTACAATTCCAATTCTCATGCGCGCATCACATCTGAGCATGAAATTGTGCAATATAGGCAAAGGACAAGGACAGCAGAGGGTCACAGATGTGTATAGGAAGGGAATGAGTCAGGCTGTTGCTCTTTGTCTGGAGACAGAGCTTCTGGAATGTCCCCACTTGCCCTGTACTGGGTGACAACTCTCAGCTTTGTACATCGTGCAACTTTGTTATTCACCTGGGAACTGACCCACACTAACCAATGTGCACATGTCCACCTCACCACCATTTGAAATAAGAAGAATCTTGGCATAACATAAAGCATCTTTCCCCACAACACAAGGTATTCTTCCCCGGGGCCATAATACGCCCTCCAGCCTTTGGCCCGCTTCCTTAACAGTGTTGGATCTGTACTAACGCCCTTCTACATGTCCCCCTCCCACCTCCTTTTAAACATTACATTAATTCTACCTTCTGTTAATATGTCTTCTCCTGGCTGCTAGTCCCTTCAACCCTGCCATGGTTTCATCCAATGGGACAGTCAAGTTCTGTCTAAGGTTATACCCTGATCTCTTGATTGAAAATTCTGAAATTTTACATATTTTTAGATACCCACAGTATCCCATTTACGAGCAATTTCCCTGGTGGGGTATTCCTATAGAATGTCAGCCTCACCCTTTGTGTATTCTTGAAATTCAACTCACGCTGAGCATTCTGGATGTATTCCTACTCCCAGGTAGCCAGACCTAATGTAGGTTTATCTTATTTCCTCAATGATTTCTGGAATAAGAGATGCTGTCCACAGTCAAGCGCCTAGTAAATACCTAGAGGGCGAGATGGAATAGTGGAAGCAAGCACCTTACGTTTTCACCACATGAGATTTTAAGCTTAATCAGTGGGATACCCCCAGATGTAGACTGGATCCCTAATACAGTAAATCATGGGCAACACATACTGTTTTCCACAAAACATGTGGCATTACTTCGTGGGAAGTCCATTAGCATTAGATAGCCCCCAAAATGACATAGCAATTGAACCACACTACAGAAAATGTGTCTATACCAATAGTTTAATAAAGTGAAATGGATTAAATAAAACTGATGGCTACCCAAAAATAAGAAACAAATGTTGAAGAGGATGTAATGAGAAAGACCCCTTGTACATCACTGGTGGAAATGTAAATGTGGAAGTCATTATGCAAAAGATTACAAGGATTCCTCAAAAAATTTATAATAGGGTGGCAAGGAGAGAGTAGGGGAGGGACCAGCGGAACACAGTGAAGGATTATTGGAACATTGTTGGTTGACATGATGTGAAAACATACTTCTGTAGAGGTTTTAACCTACAAGCCCCAAAGCAGCTACAATGATATAAACCAACTTTTCCTCAATAAACATAGTTGGAAAAAAATTAAAAATAGAAATTCCAATTGAACCAGTTATCCTACTTCTAGGTATTTACCTAAAATACAAAAACATTAATTTGAAGAAATACAATCTCCCTTATGTTTGTTGAAGCATTATTTACAATAGTCTAATGTCCATCAACAGATCAATAGATAAGTTAGATATATGTAAAAAATAGAATTCTACTCAGATGTATTTTTTAAAAAATACTGAAATCCTACCATTTGCCACAACATGGATGGACCTAGAGGGTATTTTGCTAACAAAGTGAAATAGCAGAAAGAGAAAGACAAACACCATATGATTCACTCATATGTTTTATGTAGAAAAAACAAACAAATGGATGAACTAAAAAAACAAAGAATGTAAGACCAATTAGTGGTTGCCAGAAGGAAGAGAGAAGAAGAGTAGGTAAGTCAGATCAAAGGGAACAATGTGTGGTAAACTGAACTTTTGGTGGTGAACTTAATGTGGTAATACATATGTTGATTTTCATTGATTCACAACTGAAACATACAATGTTACAATGCAATGTAACTTTATACAATGTAATTTTAATAAATGTAAATTTAATAAAAGAAATTTAAAAAGAAAACTGGTAGAAATACACTAACATATTTACTTGACAAATGCATTCACATAATGTTTTCATTGGAAAAGGGGGGTCTGGTATAATAATAACAGAGAAATCAGAAACAAATAAGATTGTCTCATTCTCTGTGAGATAAATCCATCTTGGTTTTTGTGTGGAGTAAGTAGGAGAGAGTAACAGTAACCTATAGAGTTCAAGGAATCGTTGGATTTAGTTTATACCCATAATACTGTCTGACTTTTGAGGCAGTTGCCAAAAGACCCCTCATAATTTGGGGAGGCAGAGGAAGGCATCTCAAGAGACAGCACTGACTAACTGGTTTGGCCAGTGTTCATGATTGACAAAATGATCAGCCACCTATATCTGTCCCCAAAATTTCCACAGAAGTACAGTTTTTAAAGAGCAGCACAACTCCCAATTTCTCCTTTTTTAGAAAAAAAGACTTACTTTTATTTTTTATATATACAAGAACTGGGCCAGGTGTGTGGTAGGGGGTAGGGAGAGAAGATCACCAGAGACAGAGTGGGGAGCAGAACTGAAATACACAGCTCAATTGAAACACACTGCTGAGGGGAGCAGCAGGTGAGACAGGAGAGGTCTGCTGCACCATGTGAACTGGCTCCCGGGCCAGGGATCGAACTCATGCTGCAGTAGCTGCCAATAGTTTGATAGTGCTGAGACTTAACCCCTTGTGCAACCAGGAAGGCCCCGCAATTCCTCCTTATACAACCCAGTAGCACCAGGCAGACAACAGAATTCAGAGAATTGTAAGGTGGCAAACACCAAGCTTTGAAAGTGTTAAAAGACTATTTCATTTGTTTAGTCTGATCAAAAACATTGCATTTAAGAGACAGAAGCTTGGACAAAATGGTTGGTGGAAAGCCAGTTTGGCTAACAGACAGCTTGAGTGTCTGACAGCTGCGTTGAAAGCAGCAACTGGTAAACAACTCCGCATGGTATGGAAAGAGGCTCACAAAGGCAGCCCTGAGTCCCAGAGAGGGGCGGAAAAGTGGAGAGAAACCTAAACTGAAGGCAAATGGAATTTCTTTAAATAAGCTTTATTTTCCAGAGTTTTTAGGCTCACAGCAAAATTGAGCAAAAGGTACAAAGATTTCCCTTATGCTTCCTGTCCCCAACATGTTATTATGTTATTATCAACATCTCCTACCAATCAAGGCAGCACATTTGTTAAATTTCAAGCACTTATATTGACACATCATCCCTCAAAGTCCACAGTTTACATCAGGGTTCATTTGGTGATACATATTCTACAGGTATAAACAAATTTGACATTTATCATCATTACAATAGCAGAGTAGGTTCATTGCCTAAAAAATGCTCTGCGCTTCTGATACTTTAATACACAACAGGAACAGAATCCTCATACTATTGATCAATATTTAGAGCCATCTTGGGAGCAGAGAAAGGGAATTAAGAGAAGGCCAGCCTGGATTCATTATCATCAACAATGAATCAATAGTAAATGGAGCATGTCTTTAAGTCCCAGAAAAAAAGATAAAGAACAGAGAAGCCACAAGGCTGAGATGAGGCAAGAACAGCTTTGGAAACTTCAAGAGTTTTGGGGACATTCAGCTCAGGTTTAACATCTGCTATGGGAAGAGACATCCACTCTTTTTTTGTTGTTGTTCCTTCTGTCTCTTCCTATGACAATACCCACATTTTATGTCCTGGAAGTCTCAGTAAAGGTCTGACATGGATCTACCAGCAGTCCAGTGGCTGATGGAAGCCTTGGGCTGTGGTGCTGCCCTTCGCTCCCTGTTCGGCAGCCATGTCCATCCCAAACTTGGGTGGTATTAATTGAGCTGTTCTGGCTGAGGCACAAAAAAACAAAGATCTTATAACTGGGGCCTCCCACATGGAGAACAGGCACACACACTAAAGCAGGCGAGGTCTATGGCTGGACAACTTAGCCCAACCAGATTCTGTAACGAGGCAGTTAGCATTTGTTTGACAGAGAAGGCACATGTGCCACAGGAATGATCACCCAGAGCTGAAATGATTCCTGGGGTCATGTGGAAAATTAGAGGGTGCATCAAGACAGAAGCTCTGCTTCTCAACTACCTGCCCAGGACGCGGCCACTAACTGCCCATGGCAAGCCTGTTCTCCCCTTAGACTGTCTCTGCTCTTCTGTCCTGTTCTCAGTCCATACTCATTTTCTTAGCCCACATTCTTTAAGAGATTCTTTAAGGGGGGTTGGGGAAGGAAGAGAGAGAGAGAGAGAGAGAGAGAGAGAGAGAGAGAGAGAGAGAGAGAGAGAGAGAGAGAGAGAGAGAGAGAGAGAGAGAGAGAGAGAGAGAG
>JAGFMF010011386.1:5360683-5409922 GCA_019455555.1 Galemys pyrenaicus
AGAGAGAGAGAGAGAGAGAGAGAGAGAGAGAGAGAGAGAGAGAGAGAGAGAGAGAGAGAGAGAGAGAGAGAGAGAGGAGAGAAGCAGGACAACTATGCTGGGCTAAGCATGAAGAGGTCTTAGGTGTCCCCTTGCTCACTCTGGCCCTCTGGAGCCAGGCCAGTGCCAGGACTTTTCATAAACACTGCAGCTCTAACTGGTATATTGTCCCCTTAACCTAGATCTCAAGCTGAGGCGCTCCTCCCCACTGAGATCTAAACTGTGCCAGCCTAAACCTCCATTGTATTTTCTATGTGCATGCATGGACTTCCCCCAAATTGCTGTGATTTCCAGAGCAGATCAAGCTGTGGGGCTGTCTATGGTCCTAGCTTCTTTTCTAAAGAGCAGTCCCAGTTATGGATTAGATGCAAGGGTCCTGTTCCATCCCACATATGAAAAGTCCAATCCCTCTCAAAAATCCTCACCAAAACCAAAATTATCCACACAAGACCCTATGTATGAAAAGTTGTAGGTGAGGCAGTTCACCCTGAAACAAAGCAACCCCCTTCACACTGGCCACTGCACAGACCTGGGCTTTACGTGGCTTACTTCAGAAATGTCTTACTGTCCAGGTAACCCCCTTGAAGACCTAACTTACTACTACTCCCTGCCTCCTTTTTATTCTTCTTTCCCATTCTCTTGTTCTCCCTTTCTCCTTCTTTTAGAATTTCTTGTGATACTGTATTTGTCTCAATCTTTTAACATACGTTTCTCATCTGGAGGTAACTGTTGCTGCCCCACCCCCACCCCCCCAGGCATATATAATGATGCCTGTAGATACTGTTGCTTGTCACAAGTGCGGGGATGTTATTGGCGTTTAGTAGGTAGGAACCAGGATGCTGCTAAACATCCCACATAATACAGATCAGGCTCCCACAACAATCAATTATCCAGCCCAAAGTGCCGGGGGTTGAGGAACAATTCTCTACAAAAACTCGGCATAGCCAGTTCTGTTGCCAAATGCAGAAATAGATCCATCCAAATTCCTTCCATCTTCCTTAGAAAGAGACTATAGTTTAAAATGGCATGTACATACTTCAGTTATACTAACCAGATCCAGATAAACATCACCCCCTCCTACAGCCCCCACAACCCTCTTTGTTCCTCCATCTACCTCCATGGTACATCTGGACACCACCAATTCAGTATCATCCATTTTGTTAGACTACAGCTTCTTAGCAATGTAGCTATATGCCGCTAGCTATCCTCACATAATCCCTGGCATTGAACAGGCACTTAATAATGTTCATGGCATAAAAACATTAGTTCAAAAGGATACCTGCACACCTATGTTTATTGCAGCACTATTTATAATATGTAAGACTTAGAGACAACCCAAATGCCTAAATATAGATGACTGGATCAAGAAGATGTGGCATATATACACAATGGCAAACTATTCAGCAATCAAAAAAGATAAACGAATGTCATTCGCAGCAATATGGATGGAGCTAGAAGGGATTATGCTCAGTGAAATAAGTCAGAAGTAAAAAGAAAAATATCAGCTGGTTTCACTTATAGGAGAAATATAAGGGAACCAAATAAGAGATCAGGGAAAAGAATAATAATAATTTTTAAAAACACACACACAAAAAAACAAAACAAAAATAAACCGAAAACTCTAAATCAGAGATATTGTACAGGTGGGGGGGGGGGAGGAGATGAATCTACATGAGGGCGGGGAGAGCACAAGGAACTAAGGTGACAGTGCCCAGGTGAATTGGTGGTGGCAATTCCACAGAGACTACATCTGATGTCAAATATATATAAAGAAATTTTTTTTAAATGTTTGTGGGATGGAATTCAATGGTCACAAAGCAGCTTCCTCAATCTTGGTACCAAGCCTAACAGAACAGGGGCACAGGGTGGGTGAGGGGAGTTAACATTTCTGTTTGACAGAGAAGGCACATGTGCGCGGGAATGACTATGCGCCGATGCAGCATATGGCCTGAGCTGAAAAGACAACTCACTGGTCCTCTTAGTGACAAGACCCAAAGACTGGGCATCAGAAGTGCCCATTGTGCGGAGGATATCAACCAGATGAGATTGTCGCCATTCTAATTTCCAGAGATGGCATCACAGCTTGCAATTTGCATTGTAATCAGGACTATTTTAAAGAAAGAGGTGTAACAGCCTATCTAAATATTGCTAAAGTACACATAAATGCCAGTTTTTCTTGACTGAGTAATGATAAGTGGTACAATTATTTTAGAATTAGCAGTAATTTTCCAAAGCTTTGTGAGTGGTTCATGAAGTAATGGACTTTCAAATGGTAACTTCTAGATAAACAACCAGTTAGTGAAAGAGAAAAAAAAAATAATGCCCCTATATAAAAAATAGCAAAATAAAAGAAATAGGGCATTTCATTCTATTTCTAATCAACCATTTCGATCTCATCTTCTAATATTGCTCTTTCAGGCCATCCAACCACAACACACATAAGCACCATTGAAGGATGATGCAATATCATTTATGTATCTTTTAAAAGTCACTGCCAATCAAACTTTGATGCTTTCTAAGGATAGATACTTCATATTTTTGATAAAACAAAAACAAATCAAAAATAGCAGAGAAAAGAGCCAACAGTGGCGGAAACCATCTGGCTGTTGCTGTCAAAGTCAGTGGCTCTATCAACTATCCAATTCCTGGTTACTCTCTTTCTTACCTCTGCTTCACACCACCTTAGTGGAGTAGATTCTGAGCACCAACAGACCCATTTCCCCCTTTCCTCCTTGCTAGGGGACCATCCAGCTAAGCCAAGTTGTTTGTCCTGCCTGGGCACACTGACCCACTAGCACATCTTGGTGCTTGTTGAGAAACTCAGTGTTTCTCCAGTCCTTTTCCTCATCAACCTCCCTATAGAGCCTTTTTGGACATTTTTTTCCTTCAAATACTCCCCAAGGAATTTCCCCATGAAATGTTAATTCCACAGATATGGTGCACATCTGTTTATATCCTGTGGCTCTTTGGAAGACAAAACCCATTGTAGCATCTAAGATTTTCTTTTAAAAATCTGTGTATTAGGCAGAATAACAGATCCAGACATGCTGACCTTTGAATATGGTGTGTACATGGGAAAGAGGTATTTAGGTTAGAATTGAAGTGGCTATTCTGTTTAACTTAAGATGGGGAGATTATCCTGATGTGTCCATTGTAATCACAAAGGTGTTTAAATGAGAAGATGGAGGAAGATGAGAAGGGGGTTGCATCACAGAAAAGACTCACTAGGTCGTTCCTGACTCTGACCACGGTCCATGAGCCAAGGGACATGGACAACCTCAAGAAGCATGAAAAGCAAGGAATGGATTCTGTCCTAGAGCCTCCAGAAGGAACACAGACCTGCTGACACCTTTATTATGGCAAAGTGAGACAAATTTTGAATTTCTAACAGCCAGGACTCTCATACAATAAATTCCTGACATTTTTAAACTACTAGGTTTGTGGTCATTTATAATAGCAGCACAGGAAACTAAACCAACCCTTTACCCCAAAACAATTTTTATTCTTATAATGGCAATTTTGTCACCACTGAGGATGTATGGTCTAATCCTCTCCTTGTATTTCATGTGATAAAACTCTGGCCAAAGAGACATGATGAGGGGCCTTCTGGGAAAGGATTTTTTATCTTAAATTTTTTTGAGATATTCATAAAGAGAAATTTCCTTTTGTGGCTTTATAACTGTTGTCACCTACATGTAATACCTGGCCCTGATATAATAAGACTGTGAGAGCAGGTGGATAGAGAAGAAGCCCACACAGAGCAGAAAAATGGAAAGATGTTAAATTGTTGTACTCTCATCTGACATTAACATACTCAACCCAGGAACTGACACACCTCCAAATTTCTTATTACATAGGAAAATAAAATGCCCTTATTATTTAAGCCAATTTGGGTTTGAGTCCAAGACTAGCTATCAAACATTCTTTCTTCCCTTTATCATAAATGAACTCATTCTGTAAATAAAACATCCACCACTAGGTATACCCTCATTAGCTGAAAGTTAACACAGTGAAGAGAAATATTTGAAGTATTTTGACAGATAATAAAAGTGAGGTGCTAATTAGAGATGTTCAGTAGATAGTTTAAAAACCCTAGATAAAATAGCACAGGTCCTCTTTGAGCTGGCTTTTGCCCATCTCCCAATCCTACTCCTTCTGTCTACCCCATCTTCTCCCAGCCCATAGCCTGCACTCCATGTAGCTTGTGCCCCAGTCACACCGAATCACTGGCCATTGTGAACACATGACCTCCAATCTCTGTACAATAGAGCAGGAGAGTTCCAATAGCCCCTGGACCAAAGCCTTCTCATCCTTCACAATTCAAGTGACATTGACTGGCTGGAACCACTTCTGGTATTGCCACTACTCAGAGATAATTAGACACAAATAATCTTGTGTTATTAAACACTAATAATACTTGTGTTCTCACAGAATCTCAGGTATGTCTGCACTTCCCACATTACATCTGTCTCTCCCCCCTCTAACATGGGCTCTGAGAACAAAAACTGTGGCTTCATATGTAACCACTGCACCTAGTACAGTGCCTGGCACAGAATGGGAGAGAGGAGAGGGAAGGAAAGGAGTGAAGATGGAGATGATGAGAGAGCAAGAGTTGGGAGCCTCCCTAATGGGAGCCTAGGACTAGAGAGATGGTTTGAGAAGACCATCACTATATAGATAATAGCTGAAACTGAAAACGTGGACAAGATTATCAAGAATCCTTCAGAAACATTTGCCATTTGAGGTGGGAGGAGGCAAAGGTGTCAACAGGGAAACACAGGAGAAGGAGCTCTGCCACCTGTTTAAAGAGTTTCCAGAATAAGAAGATATAGGCATTAGTCGATGCAGAATAACCAACCAATAGGGCAGGAGTCTGGGAAAAGGCTTTGGTCTTGACCTCTGAGAACTAAGCTCCAAGAAAGTAATTTCACTAAAATGAGTAGAGAAGAGAGAAAATGGCAGGGACCAAGGAGAAAGGAAACCAAGAGTTGGTGTGCACACATTACATGTATAAGCACCTAACTGACCTTCCTTTGCTTCATATTCATATAGGCTAATAATCCTGAAGCATTTTTACTGATGATGATGATGATGATAGCAGAATCTTTAAACATTATGACCCCATCAGGGATAAGCCCTTTAAAGATTTTACCTTACCAATCACTAGATGGACTTTCCTATACTCAGCTATACAATGGAGGGTGTAAAACACCATCCACTCCACCAGGGCTGGCTTAGCAACCTGGAGAGTGGTGACATGTGGTTTCAGGCAAAAGTTCCTTGACCCCAGAGAAAGGCTACTAGGGCAGGAGCCAAGATGCTGAGTCCTGGTTTTTCCATTAATTCACTCTATGACTCTTACCAAATCATTCATCACTCTGAGCCTCAGTTTCTCTTCCTAACCTGTTGTGACTCTCTTATCCACTCCCAGGTAAGGTACTATAAAATAATTCAACCATTCGATGAATATTTACCTATTAGTTCAATGTGCAAAGCATTAAGCTAAGAGGCTAATTCTTCTAATGGAAAACTCTGATCCCTATTATCACATAAATCCCTCCTGGGAAAGGTACCAATCTGAATTGTTATTAGTCATTAACACTAATGTGTGTTTCCTTGGTTAAAATAATAATGGCAAACATTTCTTAAGAGCTTATGGCGTGTTACAACCTAAGCTTAAAACTTTACAAGGACTTTTCATCGTTACAGAAGCTATACCAGAAAAAAAAAAATCACTGTACTTGGTTTACCTAAAAGACAAGTGGGACCTGGAGGAGTCCCTTGCCTAATCTATCATGTAGTGATATCACTGAGCAATTACATTCAAACTTATGAGTTACTTTACTTTACTGTGGCCACAAAGCTATTGTATTAGTCAAGGTTCTCTAGAGAAAGAGAACCAGTAGGTGGGGGAAATGGTGAGAAGATATTTATTTTGAGGAATTGATAATGCAATTATAGAAACTGCCAAGTTTCAAATCTGGAAATTGAGCCAGCATACTGAAGACTGATGGCAGAGCCACTAATGGTACATTAATATGAGGACTTTCTGCTACAGAATTCCCACTTGCTTGGGGGAAGTGAATCTTTCGTTCTATTCAGTATATCAACTGATTGCACGAGGCCCACCCATATTAAGAAGAGCAATCTGTTCTACTCAAAGAGCACTAATTTAAATGTTAATTTCATCCCACAAAAGCCCTCACAGAAATTTCTAGGAAAACATTAAACCATATATCTGAGGACCATGAGGCTGCCAATGTGACACATAAAGTTGACCTTCATACCTCTGCATTCAATAGAACAGGTACTCGATATTTTCTAAATTAAATTATTGGTTCACTCCAAAACATTTCCTTTTGTTTATCTCACTTTGGCTGATAACAGAATTATCCACCTAGGAGTCCAAGCCAGAAGTTTGGGAGATACCTGTGACATTTCCTTCTCCCTCACTCTGTAAGGCCAATTGCTTGCAAGGACCTATTGATTCTCTTTCCCAACAGTGCCCTTGTTTATCACCTCACCTCCACCGTCTTGCCACAGCTGTATTTAAGGCCTCGTCACTCACTGCCTGAACTATTGCAGTAACCTACTAACTCATCTTGCTGCCTACAAATGGATTGAGTCTCTCCACCTATCTTGAAATCAACTGTCAGGGGCACCTTTCTAAAACACATCTGATCATACTACTGCCCTATTTTAAATCCTTCAATAGCCCATCTCCTTAGTTTGGTGAAAATGTCCTCTACAATCCCAAATTCATTTATTTCTAGTCTCACCCTTGTCATCACTCCATACATGCTCCTTGAAAAAATATTTGCACTCCCTTAAAATTTCCATATACATTCTTGCTTCTAAACTTTTGCAACTACTGTTCCCTTTCCCTAAAATGTCATCTCCCTATCACCCCAAATAACTTCAAACGTCATCATTTTGTGAAACTGTTTCCTGAGATCTCTGGGTGAGAAAATGTACTTTCATGTCTGTCTTACCAAAGCCACAATATGAAATTTCCAACCATTATAAGTAACTTCCCCTCTACTATTTAAGTCCCTGGTAGACAATGGTGTGTTATATCCGTAATTCAAGCACCTAACAATATAATACCTGGATATATAAGGCCAGTTACTTTACAAATGTATTGAAGACCTTAGCAGAAATATGATCTTTAAGACAGCACATTTTTTGGTTCTCCCCTCTTTTAGTGACAAACGTGCCTATCATTATATAATGTAATACAGGGATTTCAAATATCACTGAAAAGATATAGAAATAGAAAATATCTACAAATAGCCATTTGAAAATAAATATCTCAAATAGTCTTGAGGAGGATTATAAAATATTTTTTTGTCTTTCAAGGGTTAAAAAGATATTTCCCAGACTCTAAAAAGAGTTGGTAACCAAGGAAGAAAGGATTGCCAGAACAATAATAAAGGCAGGAGTAGAGCTGGCTTATACTTCAAAGATACTTGCAAACATAAGAATCTTCAGAAACAAAACATGTATGTAGAACTTGAGTTTTCTTACTGTCTCCAGCTACTGTGTACTCAAGGATTGAACTGTGGGAACAGACTGGGGAAGTTCAGATGTACTCAAAACCATGGCTGCTATCGGGAACAATACATGAAATTACAAATCACTGTCATCATAGAGACGGGCTTCTCAGTTCTCTGTGAACCCAAGGCCTCTGATAATCAAACGTGCATGAGGTTGTAAGAAATCTTAGACTCCATAATTCATTAAAATAAAACCATAGTACAACGGCATCCCATCTACAGAAAGGAAGAGACGATAACTTTGTTAAGGGGAATAGATTCCAGGCCTCAATCACCATGCCAGGCCTTAGGACTCTTCTAAGAGTTTCTGTCCCATCATTAATCTACCCACCCATCCTAGTCCCTGTTTAAGAATTGCTCCTACTCCCAACTAGTGAAGGCAACACCACTGTCCCCATGATAATGACATGCAGTCACTGAAGTTTTCCAGATGAGAACAGAGTAAACAATCTTATGACCACAATGAGAAAAGGTTTGAGATAAAACTATATACACCAAGACTAATGAGAACTCAGAAACATAAAACCCATCCGTGGAGCCAGTTCATCTTGATCACAGAGGAAAAAACAAAGACATGTATGCCAGAGAGAGCAAACTACGTTTTCTTTTTATAATTGAGAATTTCAAATTAATCTTGTGCATTGTCAATGAAAGTCTTCAACTCTGTGAAGTCCATTGTTTCATGTGCTAATGTCTGTCTCCCTGACTCCTGTCTACATGCTATCTCAGTTCACTCAGTTCCAAGCCCAATGCTTCATCTCATAGATGTCCCTGACAGAATCCATTCTCTGCACTAACACAGCTCATGACTGGCCTTCAATCATGCAATTATTTTCTCTCTTCGTGGCTGACCTTCTTTGAGGGTAATGGCTGAGCTGCAATCATCCAGCACTTTATCCTTCTTCAGCACCTATCTCAGTGTTTTGCCCACAGCCAGAGTGCACTTCCTCTTACCTAGTGTGACCAAAGGACACCTTCTGCTGCAATAGAAATAAAATCTAAAAAAACCACAGAGCTCTGCTCCTGATCCACCTTCATTAATCAAGCCCTACCTCCAGCTTTTCATTTACAAGCAAAGGAGAGAAAAGCTGAACTCACAAGTTCGTGTTGCTGAGATCAAGGCCCAAAGCATATGTTGGCTCACAAGGAGGGCCCAGTGCCAAAAGTCAGGGAGAAAACCAAAGTCTCTCCAAGGAAAAATGAAACAGGAAAAAAAAAAAGAAACCCTAATTAAGGACAGGTACTGTAGCTGTCCCACATCAGGAATGCCTCTGCCTGCCAGTGCTTCGTTAGCCACGACGGGAAGTTAACGCTGGACCAGGTAACTGGGGCAGGAAGAGGAAGGGCACAGAGGGGCAGCAGAGAAGCTGTAGCAGTCCTTACCCCTGCTCCATGGCCGGGGTGCAGCCCAAGGTGGCTCCAAGCTGTGCAAAGGGAGAAGCTTTCAATCTGACTGAATTTCATTTTTATTCCACTAGACTGGCCATTGAAATAACTGAAATGAGACTTTTCATGTATTTTGAACTGATGAGAGGCCTAAGACTAAGAAGACACACTATCCTTTAGAGGGAAGCTAGAACCTCAAATGGCGATTCAGGAGGAGGAAGAAAAAGAAAGAAGTCAATTAAAATAAAAGAGCTGAGATTTTAAAATAAAAAAGCAGCAGTATAGAATATATCCAACATGCCAATTACAATTATAATTTAGAAGTCAGTTCCCAATAATAGGGTTTTCCCAGGACCTTCAAAACTCATAGAAGATAGAAGGTTTCCATGATTCTTGACATTCACAAAAGAACTGCGTCTTTTTTAATGGAAAAATTAAAAATTGATTTAGAAACCATAAAACGTTTTCTTTGTGTATAGAAGATTGGCCATGTTTATGGCCACCAAACAAAATGTTCTAGATCTTTCTTTTCTACTCACCTGGGCTCCTTTGATTTATGTCCAGTTAGGTAGTGGTCAGGAATGGCCCATTACTGAGAAGCCCTGTTAGGGTGGCTGTGGTGTGATATGTGCTCTCTTCACAGACTGGTCTCTCTTGGTAGCTGAGCACACACAGTGTCTACCTCCCGCCACTGCTGGCTCCTGGGAGGCAGGTGTGGTTCCACTAATGAGCATCAAAGTCCCAGAGGTAACGCTCTTGGCTCTCAGCACAGTAGGGCTGAGAAAGGCAGGAAGGAATGTAGAACCTTTTCAAAGTAGAGGAAAATACCCCAACAGAAGCCTTTTCTTGTCCTTGAAACTGCTTCATTTGTTGTCATTTAGATGGAGGTCAAAACTATTTTTGACAAATATTATGATTCATGCTACATTTAAATTCTATTTTCCTGAGAACTTTTAACTACTGCAGCTTAATTTAATGTATGTTGATAGAGTTTTATCTTGCCCCAGGCAGCGATGAGTAAGACGGGTTGCTGCTGTGCCGGGAAGGTCATGGTCGAGGTAGGAGGCAGAGTTGTCACTGGCTCACACTACACGGGAGCTCAGTGGACATCTGTGTGGATTACTGTCTGGCAGCCCCTTCTCCTTGTCCTAGAAGAGAACCTCGATTTATCGTGAGGAATGAGTCTTCCCGGTGGTTTTGACCATGTGTTGCGAGTGGGGCTCAACCCACCTCCCTCTGCCCCGTTCTAGACAGTTGTCGAGCTGGCAGTTTGCAAGCCCACAGCTGCTGGTAGACAACTTCCCACCAGGTGGGATCAAGGAGAGGCCAGCACTAGGAAACACGGCATTCCTGTCAAGGGCATTCCTGTCAAGTTCCTTTCCATCTGCAGAACTAAACCTACCTGCGATCAGATGTACTCTTAGATGTGTTAAATTGCAGAACCCAAATTTCCCTCATTGGCTGTAGGTCTGAGTTCTCACGGAGACAGTGATCTAAATGTTTTTTTGGTTTTTTGTTTGTTTTTTTGTTTTTGTTTTTGTTTTTGTTTTTTTCACTAAAGGCATGTACAAAAGCTTGCAATCACGGAAAAGAACTCAATTAATGTTACTTAGGGAAACCCAGGAAGGAGGAGTCATAAATGCTGGGTCTTAAAGAACAAAAATAACTCTAGGAAGACACTGAGGATGCAGCATTAGCAGAGATGGAGGGGGATCCACACAGGCCCATTAGACAATGCTCAGGTCATAAGCACAGCGTGAGAACATGGTAAGTGAAAAGACACAGGAGGAAAGGCAAGAAGTGGGACTGTTTACAGAGCACTCTCTGTCTTCCCCACAGCCCAGCAAAGCAAGGATGAGAAACAGAACCACAGAAACCAACATCTATAACCTCAAGAGAAATAGCAACAGGAAGTTAAAAGAATACGACTTTTGGAGCCAAAGGACACCAACGTTGTGCCCATGCTGCCACTTACTCACTGGGTCATCTTAGCCTATTAAATGCTTTTTTGAAACTTGATTTTTCCATCTATAAAATGGTGTAATATATGCCTTGAGGCACAATGAAATTCAATTAGATCGTACATGAAAAAGAAACAATAAATATGAGTTCTCTTTCCTTCAATGAATTATCTACAGAGAATGTTGGATTTGGGAATAGTGAGAAAGAGAGGGCAAAGAGAAAGATGAAGAGTGACTGAAGAGAGTCTTCTTTCCACTGAAAGAAGCGGAAGCTCTTTGAGACATTGGTAAGCAAATATTAACTTTGAATAGACCCTAGAACATGGTACATATTGTAATATACAAATGAAATCACATAATTTAAATTTTTTAAATTTTTTTTGTTTTTCCATGCTTTTTATTGTATATGTATTTTACGTTATTTTTCCTTTTTGTACAATGTATGCTTTCTCCTCTCAGTTAACTTAAAATGAAAAATGCTCTAGACCTAATTTTTAGAAAACAAAGCGTCAAATTGGCCATTCCTATGACCCTTGACTATGTGGACCCAGAGTGTTTCCAGAATCACCATTGTATAATGAGAGCACAAAAATGTTCAGAAAACTGCATAATGATTAATGAGCCTTAAAATGAGTCAATAACATGAGAGTTAAAAAGTAATAAGAAATAGGGGTTAGGATCAAATGCTTGGAACTATTAAAAAGAACACTTTAAATTTCTGGTCTTCCTAGAACCGAGAAACATAACAAGAAAGATCTCTAAATGTTTTTTGTTAAAATTTAAAAAAAAAAAAAAAAAGAAGAAGAAGAAGGTAATAAAGTCTGAGGAACATTTACCTTTTTTACTTTTTTCACTGAAGCATTAATTCTTACAGAACTTGGCCTGGAAGTAGTTCACTTGGTTTCCCACCTTGAATCATCTCTTAGCGAGACTACCTGCCTAATCCATGTGCTCCAGGATATAACCTGTCGTGGGCCAACAGGTCTTAAGCAGTTCTGTCTCGAGGACTTAGATCCCTGTAGCGCGGATCCCTTTTTTACCCTCAGGTCTGGGAAGTGTCCCACTCAGCTCTCAGATGCTGTCCCTCACTAGGCCAAGCCAACCCAAGGCCTTGCCTGCGATAAATTTCTAACTCCCCTTCTGCTTCCATCTTGTCCCTACAGTCTATACAGCTTGTACACATGATCCCCTTAATACCTCATATGCACCATGCCTTTCTCCTGGGCAAACACCGGTGCTCTCCACTGCCTGAGAATAAAATCCATACTCTCATAGCAACAAAAGCCATCAGTCACTCCTCCAACTGCTCTTGGTGCCTTGGGCTCCCTTGCTGAGTGCTAGACACACTAGTTCCCAAACAGCTCTCAGACACCCATAAACACACATCTGCTTCTATCTTAATAAGTCACAAAATATTACTGACTTGAATTTATAAATAGCAGCTTGCTTTCTTGTTTTCTCTTTAAATCAATCCGCTCACTGGAATCTAAGCCCCTTGAAACCAGGGATCAGGTCTCTGAATTCCCAACACATAACATAGTTCTTGGAACTTCAGAGGGGCTTCTACCATTTGTGAAATGAATCATGAATAAACAAGCTCCCCAGGGTCTGGAGTCGAGTCTAAATCTCAGAGGCCCTGCAGCTTCAGGACATCTTGCAGTCAGGAATCACACCACTTGTAGAGGGAACGCTGAAAGCCAAGGGAAGCAGGAGTAATAAATCAGCATTTTACCTACTTTCTGATTTTGTATCCATACTATTTGTCGGACCCTAACTCAGCTTTTAGCCACTGACACTGTAGGTCCACTGGTCCTGGTTCTCAGAATCAAGTTGAGCAGTCTGAGTGGTACACTTGCTATCTTCTCTGAAGCTACCACTTCTGTTTCCCAACTTAAACCTGAACCTGGTTTCCTGGCTCTCCCTCCTTGCTCTGGATCCTTGTTGCAGACCAAGCTACTACCCGCACTCAGCCCTATGCCTCCCCGGTGCCAGCAGGGGGCAGGTGATGCTGACTCCTGACCCTGGGGCAGGCTCCAGCTCCTGCAGAGGACTCTCTCCTCTCTCTCCCCATCTCCTCCTCCAAACTACCTGCTTCCTCTATCCTGAGGCCAGGCCGTACACCTCTGCGCAGTGCTCACTTATCCACTCATTCAACAGGCTTTTTAAGGCATCTTCTAGACCTTTCAACTACCATTCTATAAATAAGATATGCTCTCCACTTCTGAAGAGAGAAAAGTAATTAAAATACAAAATGGTAAGAAAACTGCATGATACCATACAAATGTCCAGATCCTCACAGCTGCCTGCTTCTCACCCTCTATTTTGTCTTAATAGACTTGCCCCTGAACAGTTTACCCCAAATCTGAGGAAACACTGAAAAATGGAATGAAGACCCCTCACTAGTTCCGTCTGGTAGTCAGCTGACCACATAGGACACCCCATTGTTCATGTCTCCTACGCTTGCCCAAAGGTCCCTTCAAAAGTTTCTATTAAGGTTTTGCTTACTCTTCCCAGCCAAGCAAAATGTCTTTCTTTGATTTTGTTATTTCTGCTGGTTTCTGAAACCAGAGCAGTCTCTCTAGTGCAATAGTCTTTCTTCTAAATAAAATCTCTCCCTATCCAAGGGTGGCTTTGTTTTTATTTGAGATAAACCTAGTTTAGAATTCTTTGGAGGAGGAAAGTATAAAAAAAATCAGAGAAGTCCTGGAAGTAATCCCAGGAAGGAAGGACAAGAAAATGGGAACCAGACCAATGTGGGGGACAGGTAGGAATTCCAGTGTGATAGGGGCATGAGTGAATCTCTTGCCACAGGACACTAAGCACCCAGAAGCATGATCTCTCCATCTATACTGTGCATGGCAAAGGGCAGTTCTTCATCCCACCTGCATCAAGTGTTGCAGTCGGTGAGTTTCCAGCCCAGGTCTAGCCCTCTGTGTATACCTATACAAACAGACACACATAATTTTTCCTTCAAAAATGTGTTCCTCCCCCACAATAGGCCATGGGCACCTCAACTGAGCTCTGGAATCTCTAAAACACCCAAAGGATCAAGTTGTTGATGTGACAGTTCCTGGACTCTCAGTTTAAGGCATCACCAGCTGTGAGCTTAGGCTGAATTCCCATAGAGGACACAAGGAATGTAAAGACAGTAAACGTGGCTGGCAATCCAACAAGGGTAAGAATTAGGTCGGATTCATCAGCCCTGTCTGTAACTTCCTGGAACAAGGTCCCAACACTCAGACAGTTGTTAACAAAATGTCACATCAGCTCACAGGAATAGCTCCATCAAACACAGGATTGCTTCTTTCACATCAAGCCACATTTTGAAGGGGGACACAGTGATGCCTTCCACATCTCAAACACAAAAGGCTAGCAGTGCACTCTGTGCATCCCTTTGTCCCTTAATAGCCCATTATGTGCGTGCCAGGCGTGCTATAGGATGCAAATGTGACCCCAGAGTCACCCAGCCCTGAGTACCAGCCTCAGAAGTGTGTCTGAGCAACTACGAAAGGCATTTTTGTTTCTTTCCCTACTACTACTGCCAGAAGATATGTTTAAATCATTACTTAAAATTCCTTTCCCAACTAAACCTCTTTCCAGAGCTGTTAACAAGAAACAAAATGTGCTGAGTTGAGGTTCCTTTTCTCTCCTTTGCTCTGCTTCCCCCAAAGAATCATGATGTGGTTCTGGCCAGGTAACACTGAAGGAAGCAAAGAAAGAAGCTGAGGATCTGTCAAACACACAGATGTTAGAGAATAAAGACTGTGTGGCACAGCTTTGCCAAGGGACATAACCCTTGAAGTAATTGGCACCTGGTTCAATAAAGTAGCCGTCTTTTAGTCTTCTGATTGTACTACTCTTGAGCCATTTATTTTCAAGGCAGTCATAATTATTGCTCAGTTGATAAGTTATGAAGTACACTGGGAAAACACACTCCTAGTTCTCAGCCCAACTCTTTCAGGGTCTACAAACATGACAGAAATGGATTCTGATGTTGCTTCATTTCTGCAAAACGGTGTTTTCACATCATGTTCCCCAGTCAACACAGACTGATCGCACCTTAAAGCTCTCAATGAGCGCTGGAGTTTCCAAACAGAATGGCTTCAATGAGGAAATGACTTTGGAAAGGGAAATTAAAAAAATATCATTTTGAGGGGCGATGCATAGGAAAAGCACCTGTTGGCATGATTCGGGCTTTCAGTGGTGAGGTGTGCAGAGATCAGCTAGCAAGGACAGGGGACAACAGCTGACTGACCCGGTTACAGAAGCTGACCCCTCAGGAGAAACTGGCTAGTCTGAAGCCCCAAATCCACACAAAGAAGCAGGACAAATGTTGGTTCTGTTCAGACAGAACTCCATAAATCAGGACTTTGATCCAGCTGTTATGGATTAGTTTGTGCAACCCCCCACCCTAAGTTCACCCAGTAAAGCCCTAACTTCCAGTACTTCAGAATGGGACATTACTTTCACTGCAAATATAATTGATTAAGCCATCACAGATGTGATTAATTAGATTATGATGGGGTCATTCTCAATGAGGTCATCCAGCATGACTGGTATCCACCTGAAAAGGGGTTATTTGGACAGACACACACTCGCAGAGAAGGCCCTGGAGGATGAAGAAGAAGATCAGTGCGTCTACACACAGAACACCAGAGATTGCTAGCAAAGCACCAGGAGCTAGTGCTTTGCTACAGACTAACCTGCAGACACACTGAGCCATGACCTCAGGCCTCCAGAACCCTAAGACAATAGATTTATGTTGCTTCAGCCTCCCAGTTTGTTGTGTTGCTATGTCAGTCCTAGGAAACAGGTACAGTTGACAATGAGAGTTAGGTAGCAGGAAAAAACATTTTTAAAAAAAGATCAAAACAGGGACCACACAATGGAGATGTGTCAGCGGATCCTTGCCGTTTCTTAGTATCTGCATAGCAATCGCCAAGAGAAAAATTCAAACCACCTGCTAAGTCAGAACTCTTATATTCTAGGGACATAAGACTAACAGGACATTAGAAATGTAAGTATAAGGTGTACAGGGTCAGGACCCCAATACACATTGGGGTTCCATATATAGACGGGGCTCTGCTCGGTGGTTACATGCATGGGCGGCCTCAGCAGTGTGTGAGAAAACAGGCAGATATCTCCTCCCAAGCAGGTGAAAGAATTGTCAAGGAACAGACAGAATGTCATGATCCAAACGTTCAAGGCAGGAGGCTAGGATGAAGTTGAATTCCCAGAGATGAAGAACATGATTAAAGGAAGAGACAACACAGTATATTTGCGGCAACCTTAAGAGGGGCTCAGGGGTCACCCCCAGAACACCTGGTGCAGGCTCCATCATGAAAAAATCATTCCAATGCCCAGAAACTTGTGGGCTGAGGTTGGGGACAAACTATTGGCCCTGATCCAGACTCAGGAACCAAAATTAAAATTGACGCCAAGAGCATGGGTAATACTGGGTGAGAGTGATCAGGGAGAATCAGGATGATGCTGGAAGACAAGTCGTGCACAGATTACTTATAAGTGGATGCATCTGAGTCATCATCACTAGCTCAAGAAATGAGAAGTGTCAAAAGCTATGTGCACTTTACACATATTAAACAGCTCACCAATATGCACAGCATCACCAAGCTGGCATCATATTCTACATTCAGTTCTTTGTGTTGCCTCTTTCCCTCATGAATGTATACTTCTGTTGAAGTTATCTAAATTAGTTCCACCAGTAATGCCTAATATTCAGTCACACCTTGGAATTTAAAGAGAACATTCACAAGTGTTATATCATTTGATTATTACTGAGCAGAGGGTCCCCACTTTACAGACAAGGAAATTAATCCCCAGAGAAGTCTCATCAATGAAGAAGAGAGATTTAAATAGTTCTTAATTCCCATGTGGGTACCACTGCAGCAAACTGCCATTGTTTACTAAACACTTAACTACAGCATTAGAATGTATTGAATGCTGTTTGCTATTTCACATTAACTGTAGTTGTTGCTATTTGGCATTTACTAAGCCCTAAATATTAACAAAGACCACTTTGAAATGATGCTGTATTTGATCAGGTTCTGCAGCAATTGTTAAAATCATATACACTTTCTTTGGATCCTTATAAAGCTTCTGTGGGATCACTGCACCTGCCGTTCCAATTTGCAATTTCCTCAGCCCTCCTTTGAAGTTACTCTTGCCAATTACCTGGTGTTAATATTAATTAAATATGATTTGCAACTTGAAATGTAGTGTTATCAATGGAACTCAGCTGTAGGAATATAAAGTAAAAATTTCAATTGCATTAAAATGTTTCCTTTCATTCATAGTATTTTACAGCATTAATACTTTTGTCAAATTGATTTCTGCCTGCTGGAAGTCATTTCTCCAAAGCAATGAACATCTGAGGAACAAAGCTGCTCTTTATGTAATCTTTCCTTTCTGTCATTGAAATATTTTGTTTTCTCTTGAAGCGAACTCATTATGGTTAATATAAACTTGATTCTTGTTTATACACCAAGGAGGGGGGGGGATGCTTTCTTTCAAAACTGTGCTGAGATAGTTTGAAAACACCATTAATGAGCCCTTTCCAATTTTATATTAAAGGAATGAACAAGTCCCCTACTGTATGGCTTGACCCTCACCAAAAATAATTCACTACCCAACGTTTTATCCACTGTCAGTCATTTTATATACAGAAAACTAATTAATGAGTTTATTGCATTAACATTTCAAACAGATCGTGCCAATCCAATGACCTTTGTGGTCCTTTCCAACTCTGAGACTTTAAGATTCTGAACACATGTCAGACAATAGTCAGAGGCTTCCAGCAAATTAGGAAAAAAAAAAGAAAGCCACGTATGGTAGAAGATTTGACAGAATCAGGTCTATTCTGCCCCTTGTAATATATGCAATGACCACTGACAGGCCTGTCATCATCAATCAGCCATTCATAAACACAATGACTGATTAGAGGCAGGGTGTTGCTAGACTGTGCAAAGCCACAGTGAAAAGACACACTGCTTTCACAAGTTCTTTTAACATCAAAGACAACTCTTTAGCTTCCATGCCCCTGATAATGATAGTGGCAGCATTAACATTTATTATCCCATCTTCTTTTTAAAAATAATATAATAAGGGAAGAAAGAGAAGTGAAAGAACCTATCTAAAGACTCAAGGAAATCACTTACTGACTCACAAGTGACATCACAAGCTATTGTGCTTATGATGAAAAAGCCTGAACATATATTATTAACCTTGTTATTATGTAACAATGACAAATGCCTATCAAGTAATTAAAACAGGACAGAAATTGAGAGCTATGCTTCTAAAAACTGAGTGTGTGCAATGTGGGTGAAAAATAAGTCTTAATGGCAACGAAACTATTCCCTCCCTCAAACCAAAAGAGAAAGTAAATCAGGTCAAAAACATTCTGGGATGTCCACTGCCTCCCAGTATCACTGAAAAGAGCAACATCTTGGAATTGCACAAATTAGAGTGCTGAACAGCCAGGACTTAGCTGTATACACACTGGGAAGGCCTTGACTACCCAGGAATCTGGAAGAGTCAGACACGAGGAGCACACCACCTATCCCAACTGGAACCCACTAGACCACCCACTAGAATTCAAGGTGAACGTCTAAACTGACTCTATTATAGGCCTCCCATTAACCCTACTGTGGCGCCTACCATGCCTCACATCTTCAGTGTTAACCTGGGCGTCCTTGGCCTACATCCCCTCTCTGTCACTGGACTTGATCTCCCCAAGGACACCCTTCCTCACTATCATCCCCTGTTATGCTCCTTAATTGTGTCTCCCAACCAGAGAAGTTGAAATGCTAACAAACCCCAGGACCTCAGAATGTGACCTTCCACGGAAATAGCATCACAAGAGACGTAATTAGTTACCACGCAGTCAGACTGGAGGAGCCGTTCATCCAACATGACTGGCATCATCATAAGAAGAAAACACACAGAGACGGACATGAGAAGGGAGAAGACAGCAAGGTCATCACAGAGTGTGGAGAGACGCCTCTGCTGGCTGACGAGCACCACGGATCAACAGCACACATTAGAAGGTAGTAGGCAAGTGAGACTTTCTCCTCCAGTTTTCAGAAGCAGCATGAAACTGTCCACACTTTGATTTCAGATTTCTAGCCTCCAGAAAGGCAAAAACTTTCTGTTGTTCTGAACCACCCAGTGTGTGGTATTTTACTCTAGTAGCCACAGGGAACCGATACACCCACTCCCTGGACACTCCAGTTCTCTGCACCACATGGCCAGCTGTGACTCTGACACAAGTTCTCTTCTCTCATGAAAATCTGCTTATTAAGTGCCCATTGCCCCTCAGGAACTCTTACCATCGTTCATCATGGAAATGTCCTTCAAAGGAGACTAAGGGGCCATTTTAGGGCCCCAAGCCCATCCAGAGAAGAAAACACTCCGCCAAACACACAGTTCTCACTGCAAAGTCTAGGCCACTTATTCCCACACCTTTATTTTTTTTAATCTATATTATTTTCCCAGCTTTATTGTGCTATGATTGACAAATAAAAATTGTATATATTTAAGGTGCACCACATGGTTTTTTGATAGTCATTGTGAAATGAGTACTGTAGTCAGACACCCTGTAAACCTGTAACTTAAACTTTGTGTTAAAAAAGTTAAACTAAGTCAATCTAATACTAAGCTCCCTTTGTTCTCCCTTCTCCCTCACTCCTTTCCATTCTTCCCTCACTTATTCTCCAACTGCATTCCGGGAACCTTGAGAACTAAGTGTGTTACATCTAACAAAATTCACTAGGTGAGTTCACATGGTTGATAACAGAGAAAGAATCTACTGAGCTGTTGACACAAAAGGTCCACTTTCTGCTAAAAAAGATAAACACTAATTCATGAGCTTATGCTCCCCAGTACCTACTTTGCCCTGGCCATGCAAAGATCCTCACTCCCCTTACGTCCCATACCTTCTCCCATTCCTTCCCTTCTATGTGATCATAGCACCCTGCCATTTGGACAGCACCTACTTCTAGGATATTAACCTTGTACACTCCCTTGCTGGCTGCCCTTGTAAGACCTGGTCTGTTTGTTTATGATGCCACATAATCACACTAATCAACACATCTACCACATCACACTGCTACTATATGAGTGGTAAAGATGCTTAAGAAAAATTCTCAGCAATTTTCAAGTATACAATACAGTATTATTAACTACACTTAACATTCTGTAGATTGGATCTCCAGAATGTATTCATCTTGCATAACTGAAAGTTTGTACCCTTTAGCCAACAACTCCCATTTTTTTCCTCCCCCCTGTACTCCTCGCCCAGGCTCTGGCAACCACCATTGTACTCTGCCCTTTTATGAGTGTGCCTTCTTGAGATTTCACATATAAGATATGTGTTTCACTTATTACAATTAGCATAATGTCCTCTGGGTTCATCCATATTGTCTCAAATGGCAGGGTATACTTCTTTTTAGAGGTTGAATAATATTCCATTGCATGTATATAGTCTTTATTGATCCGCTGATGGACACTTAGGTTTTTTTCTAGTATCTTGGCTATTGTAACTAATGATGCAATGAATATACAAGTACAGATATCTTTCAAGATACAAGTTTTATCTTCATTGGATTTAAACCCAAAAGTAGGATCACTGAATCATATGATAGTTCTAATTTTTGAGGAAACTCTGTATTATTTTCCATAATGTCTGTACAAGTTTATACTACTACCAATAGAGTTCCCTTTTCTCAACATCTTCACTCACTCAAATAGAATCAATTCTTATTTTATTTATATAAAGCTTCCCCCAAAATGTCTATCCCTCAATTCTCATTCTATATTTTCTACCTTGGCAATTACATATCCCACTTCCATTATTATCAGTTTATGAGAATGAGCTTCAGATCTATAGATCTCAGTTCCCACCCTGATTCTAGACAAATATTCTTTGCTGCTCTCTCCACAAATATATATACTAGTATGTATACTAATTTATTGTGTTAACAACCAAACCATGTTTCCTATCCCAAACCAAACTTTCCATGTAGTGAATGCATTCTCCTCTATTGCACCTTACCATTTGTTTAGAATCAGAATTTCAAGCTTGATTTTTTGTTCTTGCTTTTGCACACTATACTGATCAGTGGCGAAGTATCATAGACCACACAACACAAATATCTCAGTTGTTCTCTCTTACATTCCTATTATCACTTAGCCATATCACGCCAAGATAATATTGTGATGACCTTTCAACTGGCCTCCCCATCTTCTACTTCTCACTAGTATATTCTTAAACACATACCTGATAGAGTCCTCCTTCCTCATTAGTGTCCTCCATTGCTAAAGGATAAAATTACCACCCTATAAGATGAAACATTCAACTATGTGTCCTTGTAAAGCTTCCAGTTTCATCTCCCATGCCTCACTATACAAAATATGTTTTAGTCAATTTGTGCTATTTGCAGATCTCAGATATGGTCAAATTTGCCTTGGGTCAAGATTATAACAGCTAGGCTATCGTATAGCTGTTTCTTTTATCAGGAAAAAACCCTGCCCCTGTTTCAGTCAGAAGGATCTAGACTAGGGAAGAGTCTGTATTCATGTGTGTTCTTCTGTGTTCATGACCACCACTCACTCACAAAGCTCATTCTCCAAGATTCACAAAGGAGAGTTCCCCAAGTTTCAGAGTTTTCTAATATAAAAAATATTCTAATTGGACCGCATAGCAATTTATCGCTAAACAAATTTTCATTTCACTATCATCCTCTAATGATCTGTCTGAATCAATCAAAGATAAAACACAGGAAGCCTCAATTTACACTGAAATTTCTTAACAAATCAGCATTATTAAGATAACATTTAAAGCAGTTGGGAAAATATATAAATTCATTAACAGGCAGATACTCCAGAAAATGAATTGATGATCTCCTTCCCAGTCAAGATACTAAGATTTTTAAACACACACTACTAACTTGGTGACAGAGATGTCATCAGTGTTGTAGTAAGAGAAACAAATGTTACAGAACTAATGAATTTTCATTAGAATCATCAGATCACTTCAGAATGGGTTAAGTTGCTACCATTTGACATTCCCATTAATATCATTGTCATGTAAAAGGTTTAATTTTCAGCTATTTTTGCTCTAGATAAAATCTTTGTCATTAAAATGAGGGATGATTTTGATATTTAATATATTCCATGGCATACTCTAGTGTGGTACTAATTTGGCCTTTTCAGTATTCTGCATATTAAGTGGCAATCCATCCCTCCTCCAGTCCCCCAGATAAGTGAGAACTGAAATGGAATGGACAGCCAATCAAGTCACAGAATACTGAATGAACTGACATAGCAGAAACGTGTTGCTCTAATCAGGAGCGTACACAAGGCACTAAAATTATTTTCTCCCATACTAATGAGCTAAGCTAGAAACAACAATAATAAAAGCATCATCTGAATCACTTTATATGACAATATTATCAAAATAGAGCAATGTTCCCTAAAAAGTGAAAGCTAAGTATTTCTTATTTTATTCAAAAGAATAAAGCTGTGATCTCACTTAACTTTTAGAGTAATGTTATCTTATCAGATTCTGCAACAATTGGCAAATTATGTACTGTATTGAATTTTTCACAGTAATCTGTTTCATGCACATGAAAATATGTCCTGTAGTTGAAGAATGGACAGGAACACTGCAGAAAACTTATTTCAATACACACTCTATTAGTTTCCTTCCTTGTTGAATTATCACTCTGGTGAGAACTGAAATCAGCTGCTTAAATAATGCATTAACCTGGTTTCCAGAGCTATTGTTTGCATCTGCATGGGCATTTCCTCTAATGATAAAGTTGGGATTCTTATTCAAGAAGATAGTATAATTTTGTCATCATATAAGTGTCCATTGGATGTTTTAAATCATTTGTAGAGTGATAGAGATATAATTTAAAATTCCAAAGAGCACAGATTATGTTATCATGGACACTTAGAACAAGTGTGAATGGTTGTCCAATTAAATCAATTAACCCAATCTGTTCAACAAGATCAGGGCCTTTGTTATATTTTCTGTAACAGCATAGCACCTGAACAAATGTTAAAATGCTAAATACTGTGTATAATAAATTTTTATACCTTATTATGTGCAGAAGAACAAAAAATCTCATTTCAATGATTTTCTAATTATGACTAAGCCCAAATCGCTCCTATGATCTTTTCCTGAGTTAAAGCCTCCAAGAAAGAACATTATCAATATAACTTCTTTCAAGTTTAAAATTTCTCAAAGCAATCAGAGGGCAAGGTAACTTTTTCACAAAATAGTGTTATTACCCTTGAAGAAAAATTTTCTTGGTAATTCTTTTAAAAGAATAATAGTATTTGGCAAATAATAGTAATATGTCCCCCTTCTTCCACAAAGCTTTATGGTTAACTAATCAACAGTAATATTTGTGCTCTAAGTATTTGTTTTGTTTCCAGGTAGTAAGATGGATTTACCACCTCAAAGCACAAATACATATGGTGAAGCCCTATGGGTATCTGGACAAGCACCGTGAAAACAGCTTAGGGAGAGGGGAGATCTCATCAGCATCTTGTTCTCATCCAGCTTTAACATCTTACCTTTCATCCCACTGTAAGTTTCAGAGTTTAAGGTAAGAATAAAAATGCAAAAAGTCAAATGTGACAATAAAAATAATCGCTTAGTATAGCCTTGGGGGCTACTTCAGTATTGTTTTAAAATGATTACCAGTCTTAATCCCTCTGGTGTTGGATGTTAAATTCCACTGCCTTTTTTTTTTCTTATTTCATGACTTGCTAATGTAAACTTCCATCTAGACCAATCAAATAGTATGTCATTTATTCAAATTTACAATGGCTCTAATGTGCCAGCAAACTCCCTTGTCAAAACAGACAACTTTAAAAAATGTTCATCTGAGTAAGGAGCTCTGTTTCCTAAATTAGCAGCAAAGTGTCACCTTGATAGACCATGAACAACACAACCATTTATAATAAACCCAGATTCCCCCTGGAGTGGACAGCCTGGGTCATGCCTCTGTAGGAGTTCTAATTATTCCATCAGATCTGGGAGTGCTTAGAAATGCTCAGACTCCTGCAGTCTGTCACCCCCAAAGACAATCACCTGGTTACTAACTATATGCTTACCAATCTCCCTTGAGATCTGGGTGAAGGCCTCCACACCACTCTCTCCATAGTTGCCCTCGGAAGCCAGTGTTGACACATAGTTCCACCCCAGCTCCGTCACGATGTCCACCATAGCTTGAGCTTGGTACGAGTCAGGTGGGACCACCCGAGAGAAGAAGTCATACCTGGTGTTATCACTTAGCTCTGGGGCTGTGGATGCATAGCTGATTTGAGGTATCTGCAAAGCAAATGGAAGATCATTAGAACCCACGAAGACTCATATAGAATAATGGAATGTCATGACAGACTGTTACACAGGCCAAAGCGATACAGGATCCCCCCTCAAATCAAAAGTAGAGCGTTCCTACTTGATGTGGTTTGGCAGGTTATTTCAGGTACCTGGAAGGGCTCAAAATTATTCCCACATAAATTAACAGCAATAATGTTTCCAGACCCCCCCCAAATAACCTATCACATCATACCGAATAACACTCTACTTTCTGCTAGCGAGAGAAAACTGTAACCAACCTAAAACCAACATATGGCTTAATGACCACAAATGCACTTAGAAAGTATTTTAGAATGAGCTTTGGGCTCACTTTCTTTTTTTTTTTTTAAATTTATTTATTTATGCATACAAGCACTGGGGTACAGGCCAGAGGTGTGGGGCAGTGAGAGTATTCACCAGAGACAAAGCTGGGAACAAAACAGGCAGATCAACAGAAATACACTGCTGAGGGCAGCAGCAGGCAAAGCAGGAGAGGTCTGCCTCGCCATATGGGTCCCCTCCCCAGTCGGCAGCAGGGATCGAACTGGTGTTGCAGTGACTGTGGTCTGCTTCATAGTGCGGTGCTTGACCCATTGCGCCACCAGGGAGGCTCCAGGCTACTTTCTTTTGAAGCTCATTTCTAAACAGCAAGAAAGAACTGAGTTTTCCTATTGTTTCTGAAACAAAAGCAAAACATTTGAGCTTTTCATTGTTGCTACTTTTTTATTCTGTCCATGATAAGTTCGAGTGCAGAAATAAAACAGAAATGAAAGTATAGTACATACACAAACCAGAAAAGGTCATCTCTGAAATGTCTTTGGCTTTAGGACATAAAGATTATACAATGAGAATGGAGGCTTAAATAGATATTTTTAATTTGATACCATTTCAGTCTTGAAATTACACTTCTGGTACATTATTTTGTTTTAAGATTTATTTATTTATGCATACAAGAGCTGGGGTACAGGCCAGAGTCACAGGAGGTGAGAGGATTCACCACAGAGTGGGGAGCAGAACAGGCAGACTGACTGAAACACACTGCGGAGGGCAGCAGTGGGCAAGGCAGGAGAGGTCTGCTGCACCATGTGGGTCCCCTCCCTGGCCAGTGGCAGGGATTGAACTCGTGCTGCAGTGGTTGAGGTCTGCTTCATAGTGTGTTGCTTAACCCACTGCACCACCAGGGAGGTCCGGTACATCATTTTAAAAATATAATTTTCCAAGCCTACTCACTGCTTATTGATAAAAATCATTGAGTATCACAAACATATTTGGGAATAGTCAACCATGTATCTTTTAATAAAAACATCTTTCCAGCACCTCATCAAATGAGAAAACAGGAATCCGTATCATAATTTCTATAAGGGACTATTTTCTGATATAAACTGTGAATTGCTAGAAGATTCTTAAAACCAGGAATCCTGTTGTTTCCCCTACATAAATTTGAACTGAGTAGCAAATTAAATCAGTGCCATAAATCTCCCCTCTAAAGCTTTTTGAAATGTAATATTCTCTCATGTATCCAAGTGAAGATCAGTGAAAAGTACTCTTATGGAAGAACAAATGGATGATAATGAAGTACAGTGGAAGGACATGTGGGCTACATACAGGCACAGAAGACACAGGAAGTCTGGCAAACAAGGCAGGAAAGGACATCAGCCACAGAGAACTGCATGCCCAAAGGCACAGAGTCAAGAAAGGGCAGATAACGGGAACCGCAGCATTTCACATGGCAAGAACGTACAATACCAAGGGAGGAATGTCAGAAAATAAAACTGCAAAGCTAGACAGAAACCAGATGATAAAGGGCTAGCCAAGTATGACAAGGAGTGTGAATTTTATCACAAAGGGCCTCAGGAAGCACAGAATGATTGTAAACAAGGGAGTAACATAATCAGATTTTTGTTTGAGAAAGATCACATTGGGAGCAATGAGGAGGACAGCAGCCCTGAAATTTCAGTGTGCACCTAGGTAGCACCCTCCTGAAGATTCTGACATAGTATGTCCAGAGGCCTAGTAATCAGCATCTTACCATCTCCTGCAGAAGAATCTCATGCAGATGGACCTGCACTATGCTTTGAGATACAATGAATTAAAGGGAAGTAATACTAAATGCAGGAAGGTCAGTTAGAGATCTATTAAAGAAAGCTAACAAACCAAAATCAGACAATGATCTGGTAACAAACAAACAAAAAAAGGAACCAGTAAAAGCATCTGAAGAAGAGGGAAAGTTGCATGTGACAAGGAGATATGAGGAATGACTCAGTTCAACAGCTTTGGTAACTAGGTACATGATGTTTGCTATTTACCAACACAAAGAGAAAAAGAAAGCAATTTGGCAGACAAAAATAATGCTTTAAATTTTTGATTTGCTTTGTTTGAGGTTCCTGTGAGAGGAATAAAAACAGCTAAAAAGCAGGCAATGAAAATGAGGAATCTGGAATTTAGGAGTCTTTGGAACTGGAGATGAAAGATGATGGGAGTACAGTGGAGGTGGCAGCTAGATCTATCGTAGGGCTTGTGATGAGCTTAAAGAGACAGTAAAAGAAGAGTGACTTGGGAGGGTAATCCAGGCAGCTCCTCACTTCACTACCACTTCCTGCTGCCCGACCCAAACCTGCTCGAGATTTCAGTGGTCAAAAATGATTCCAAGCTGCAGGAGGTTTTGCTAAGTGAAATAAATGAGAAAAAGAAAGACAAATGCAGAATGTTATCACTTATATGTGGAATACAGAGAACCAAAGGGTCAGATAAAACCAAACTAAGAACTAACTCTAGAAAGCTGATTATAGAACTGATACTACCAAAGTGGGGAGGGAAGGGGTCAGGGAAAGGACAAAGTTGGGAGGGAGCAGAATGGACTATGGTGGTGAATTGTGGGTGTTTGGTGGTGAGTGTGGTATGGTGGTGGGTGAATGGGGAGATCTTATGCTTTCAAAACACAAACAATGATGAAAACCAATGTTACCGCAATCGAAAAACAATAAAAAATAAGTGACAGATAGATTGGAACCAATGAATCCATTATATTCAAAAGTTAAATAAAACATAAGTATTAATGTATTTTTAAAGATTTGTTTATTTATGCATACAAGAATTAGGGTACAGGCCAGAGGTGTGAGGGGTGAGATGATTCACCAGAGGCAGAGTGGGGAGCAGAACAGGTGGATCTACTGAAATACACTGCCAAGGGGAGCAGCAGGTGACACAAGAGAGGTCTGCTGCACCATGTGGGTCATCTCCCTGGCTGAGGACAGATATCAGGCCACAGAGGCAATAGTGTGATAGTGCTGACACTTAAACCTTGTACCACCAGGGAGGTCTGGTATTAATATATTTTTAAGTGACTCCAAGATGCCCTAATTCAGGTTGCTTTGTTGAAATGCAGGTTTGACATGTATATTAAATAACTGACTATTCTCTCCATAAAATGCTGAGGCTAATGTCAGTGCTCTGATTCCAAAGAGAATGCAGTTCCATATTCCTACAAAGGACAAAGGACTGCACACCATGGCTGGACTCAGCTAGCACCCCCTGGTCAAGTGATTCTCATGCCACATGAAGGTTTTGACACTTCTCTTGACTTCACAGAAAATCTCTCAACATCTGGATAACCTTTCTGGGATCTAAGCAATCCTACTCCATATTGGTGACCAGTGAAAGAAGACTGAACTCTGCAAGCTATTAAAAAAAAAAAAAAGTAAAGTAGGCAACAGGAGCAAAGTGTTTGGAGCTGTCCATGGTGCTGCAGGAAACTTTCATGGGCTATGTAACCTTTATCTCATCTACATAGACTATAACAATTGAACCGCAAATTCTAACTGTTCCTGTTCTCCTAATGGACTATGTTTAGCTTTTTAACATGTGGGACCATGAAAACCAGTGTGACCTGTCTCCTTCCTGTCCTTTCACTTTCTCTGCCAGATACTCTGGCACTATCTTGACAGATTGATTGTTCTCTTGATTAGGTTTTGTGCCACCATATTGCAGTACTACTGAACAAGGTCACCCCTCCAAATATCAAGTCACATCCCAAAACTGAGTCTTTTTTTTTTTAAATTGAATCTTTTTCACTCTTTCTTGCTTACTTCTAGAGGATGTGGGGATAACTAAGGGAGATTTACAGAAATCAAAGGCATGTGAATTTTTATGTTCAAATGAAAGATTCAATATCCTGAACTTCACACTGGAAGGAATTACATATGCCTTTGTGAGTGTATCAATATATGTGTGTGTATCTGTGTGTAGGAGAGGTTTGAGAACATTCTATAGTAAATTCTATAGCATTATACCATTTCCTTGTCCTATCTGGATATATAATAACCCTCCCACTTCCTTAGCTACTCAGAGTCCAGCAGTAAAATGCCTTACACAACCCCCATCTTGCCCATAATAATGAGCCACCCTTTTCTAAAAATGAGCACAAAGTGTGAAAATTGAGTGTTTTAAACCAAAACTAATTATCTCAAATTACTACCTTCAGTCAGTCACTTTTAGGGCTGTTTAATTAGCAGTCTGAGCATCATGTTTAGGATTAATTAAACAGGTGTAAAGGGTATATAAAATAAAAGTGCAGATAGAAAATGGTTGTTTGAATAATTAGGTAAAGGACTTTCTCCCAAAGTCTTAAAAAGTTTTTACTTTGCAGACTAACATGCAGAAAAGTAACAGGAGAGAATGTTCTGTATTTTCACTCATTCCTTTTTTTTGCTATACTGAAGTCTACAATAACAACAGACTCTTGAGAGCATACTGATAATATTTCAGGACAACTTTTCAAGTTGTCATGAAGTCACATCTCAATTTTGTGGTCAACCACCATGTATTGGCTCATTAAGCATTTTAATTTCTGTGCCAGCGTCCTTAATATTTCCATGTTCCTCAAATTAAACTCCCACTGGCAACAAGAGTGGGGGATTTTTTTTTTAAACCTGGAATGTTTCTTTTTTCTATCCCAATACTAAATCTATCCTAACTAATCCCTTAACCCTGGATAGTTTATCTACAATAAACAACAACAATTGAAAAAGATGGTGGTTGGGGAATAGAATGAATTAGAGATGGGAAAGATGAATGTCATAAGAACAGAAAGTATTAAGCAAAGCATCCATCATCACGTCTTCCTTTGTAAGAAGTCACATCCTCTACAAGCATCTGTAGCTTTTCCATCAAATGATAATATCCAAACTACTCTGATTTAAAAGCTCTTTTATCAAACTCTGTCCCATCCTCCTTCCCAATCTCAGATTTTTCTTGTCATGCCGCAACATTGCCTACATCCTGTTCCCTGTGTGGAGAGACTCTAAACTCGTCTAACCAGTGACCTTAGGCGCTCCCTTGGATGCTTTCATTACCTCTATCAAGTGTTTTGTTGTTTCATACTGTGTTTTTAGACTCTATGGCTATGTACTAATTTAGGACCCTCACAGGGACAGAATCACAGTTTATTTGGTGTTGTCTAATAGAGTAAATACCCAATGGTGTTTGGAGGCAATTAATTAAACTGTGGCAGGAATTTTAAAACAACCTCTTCCCCATGATTTTCTACCCCGCATGCCATTAAAATATTGTACAGGCCATTCTCCATTCACTCCTCTCAATCTTTTCTCACTCTGCTCTATGCTGTAAAATGCTGCTCTATAACTGTCTCACCTGGGTTCAGGCTTTCAGTTGAATTTGGCCAGTGGACAGGAGGCAGGAGGGCAGAAGAATACAGAACTCTGAGTATACAGATTCCCCATAAACTTCTCAAGACTCAGTATTTCTCTTCCTAAGCCCTCACACACAGCTGAAGCTCTTGCAGATTCTACACTTACGCCTTCAGACCTTCCCGATGTTGGTTGTTCCTGAGTACTTCCCCATGCTGCATTGTACCCACACCTTATCAAGAATCATTTTGTTATCTTCTTTTCCATGACCCCTAGGGTGTGCCAGAAGACTGACAAATGTGCCCACTCTTCCAGGTCTCTGCAGAAGGAGCATCCACTGCTCTTCTTCACCACCTTCAGTCCTTTCCAAAACTTTTATCTTCCATTTACTTTATTTTCCAGTCTTCTCTATCACCAGCTGCATATTTTTTTTCCTTTCCTTTCTCTTTCTATGCCTTAAGGCATCAAATTGCATCTTTGGAAACACCTGTTATTTTGTTTTTTTAATTTCTTATTTTCCTTATGTTGAGGTTTCATAAGAAACCTCATAAACTTCATAAGAAAATGATTTGTGCTTAAAATAAGATCATATTTGCATTACTCAAATAAAACATATTTGAGGCAATTAATTGTATGACTCAAGATAGTCATCACTATTTCCTGCTTTAAAAATTGCTTTAGCTTCCACTTTTCTGTCAGTTGCTTGTTATTTAAAAAAAAAATCTCCCACAACACTTTCACTTCATGCCATAAAAGAAGAAACTCCCATGCCCAACTTCACCCCTCTTGGGGAGTCCCAGAGTGTATATTTCCTACCTAGAACCTCTACTTCTTACTTAAGGAAAACTTAATTGGAGGTCAGAAGTCAAATAGAGTTCTAAATTAGGCAGGAGTAGCTGAATGAAGATTCCCTTCATTCTCTGATCTGCCCACACACATCCTAGGCTTCTTTTCTCCGTAGGAGTTGGGGCCAGGCAGGGTCATCCCTTCTTGGGCAAGAAACCCACCCTTCCGCTCCATATCCCACTGACCATCAGGAGTGTGTGTGAGAGGGGGTCTAAAGTGGACTGAAATTCTTCTTAGCAGGCAGAAGTGTGTCCCAAGATTGAAATGTGGCGTGGGAGTGGGAAGCAGCACTTTGGCCGCAGATCCATGCTGAATTATTTCCAATCCAGTTCTTCACAAACACCCATGTCTTGGGGGTTTGCTGGTGTTTGCTCTGTCGATAACAAAAACTACTTCATCCATATTTAGCTCGGTATTCTGTGAATCTTGAACTTATATACTCTAACAGATAACAACAGTGTGATTTAAATCTAAAGGAGGCAAAAGTTCTATTTCCTAATGGAAAGGACATTGAACATAATGACTAGAATTCAACTGACCACCTCAGGCCCGGCCGTGGGTATGGTAAAGGGAAACGCCACACCCTGATCCAATTTTTTGTGATATCACTTCCTGAAAGCACCCAACTCTTAAGGCTTCTATTTTTATTCCTCTCAATCCATTCTTGCAAATTTATCTAGAAAAAAAACTGGTCTTTAAAAAATAGTCAAGTCATATCAAAATCTTGCTCAAAATCTTTTAATCATTTCCCCATTCCTCTTAGAATTAAGCCCAAACCTTTTACCACAGGATCCTTGAGATTTGGTATCTGACTTCCTTTCTAGTCCCTGACCTGACCAAATCTATTTTCTTCTCCAAACCTAATGCTTATTGCTTCATGCACTTTCCCAACTCCTTCCAGGTTTTTTTTTTTCCTCCATCAGCCTCAGCTCAAATGGCCCCTCCTCAAACAGAACTTGCCTGAACACCCTATGGTGGTTGCCCCACCTCTACTAATACCCCATCACCCTATTTATTTCCTTCACTATGCTAATCACAATCTATACTAACTTGTGTACTAAAATATAGATTCTACAGGCTCTTCTTTATGTTGCTTACAAAGTAATGTGGGCTTCTAACACATAAGAAGTTTAATAAGTATTCATTGAAAGAAAAATTGATCCATCCATCAATCAATCAAGGACCTCTTTCATTATTTTCCTCCATGCACTACAGTTTTAAAAGATTTTTCTTCTACATAACTATTTAAGCAAAAAGTCATCCATTTTCCTTATCATTCAAAGATCTTTTTATCTGGTACAACTTCTGATCAGCATAAGATATCTGTTATTACCAAGATGAGGTGATAGAATTCCAGTCCAAATCAACTAAGAGCCCTTGCAGTCACAGCCATGCAGACACTTCACAGGAGCAGACAGTTGCCTTTTGTCTTTCTGAAATGCTGAGCTGGCCATGGAAACTTCTTAAGTCTCTTGACAAACACTTGGACAGCTCATAAACTTCAATCAGTCATTAAAGAATAAGAAGTACATGTATTTTCAATCTAGCTTTCCCTCTTTTAGATATTTACACCAGAATACAAAATTACTAATTCAAAGAGATCTCTGCAGCCCCGTGTTCACTATTCACTGGAGGAAGTCAAAAGTTGGAACCATCAAATGTAAGGACCCATCAAAAAAAATGACTAGAGAAAGAAGACACAAGGAAAAATGAATCCGGTAAATAAAAAAAGAAAGAAAGAAAGAAACCCTGCCCTACACAACACATAAATATAGATCTAGATGCAAATATGCTAAATTAAAAAAAATCAGATGGAGGAAGAAGACAAACACTGCATGATTTCATTCACTCTTATGTGGAAGATAAAGAAACAAAACTAGTGAACAAAGCAAAGCAAAATCAAACTCTTAGATTAGCAGAACAAAATAGTGATCACCAGAAAGGAAATGGGAAGTCAGGTGGGTGAATCAGGTTAAAGGAGGTCAAGTGTATGATAAAGAATGGAAAGAAGACTTTCCATGTAGTATATGCAGAGAACTGATAATGCTGTATACCTGAACATACATAATGTTGTAAACCAATGTTACTTCAATCAAATTTTTTAAATAATAATAAAAATTACATTACAAATCAAGGACCAAGGGCCCTCCCTGGTGGCACAGTGGGTTAAGCAATACACTATGAAGCAAATGGCAGTCACTGCAGCACAAGTTCAATCCCTGCTGCCGGCTGGGGAGGTTACCCACGTGGTACAGGAAGACCTCTCCTGCCTCGCCCGCTGCTCCCCTCAGCAGTGTGTCTCAGTCCATCTGCCTGTTCTGCCCCCTCCTCTGTCTGGTGGACTCTCTCACCTCCCCACACCTCTGGCCTGTAGCCTAGTGCTTGTATGCATAAATAAATAAATCTTAAAAAAAAAAAAAACAAATCAAGGACCAAAGTCACAATTTCTTTAATTATTATTCCCTTTGTGCTTATCTAATCTATAAGCTGGATATATTAGGTAGGGTTGAGAGCATTAATTCTCCCTCCTACTGTGTCTCTCCTGGTTATCACTGAAACTGACCACATGGGACAAGGAGAGTGAGGTAGGGTGTCACTGAGATGTAAAAGGGTGGAGGGAATTTTGGGGAACAAACGTACTCTTTCAGGGTCCAACAAGGTTAAATTACATTCTAGATGCTAACCTCAAAATTTTACATGTCTGCCCAAAATGACATGAATCTTACATCTGTTTCTCTGAATTTCTGGTTTGCCAAAGATCACTATAAAGCCATGGTGCTTTAAGTAACAAGCCACCTAAACACAGCTCAGAGAAAGCCCCTCGCAATCATAGTAAATTTAAGTCTTCCTTCAAGAAACGTGCACACTTCAGAGGACTGGTTTGCAAACAGAAGACAGTTTAAGATGTGAGCACACTTATTTACCATGAGTACCGGCCAATTTTTTTTTTGTATTTTTTTTTAATCTCTGCAAACAACCTTGTCGATCAATTGTTCAGCTTAATAGAGGAGGTTGGTAGGATAAGATTTTCATGCTGTTCAATAGCACATCACTGGTTTCCTCCAGTAGGAGATCAGCTTAAGACTGTGCTCTTCCCTGCAAGGTGGTGCTTGCCTGTGCACTTCTTCAGTAATGCTGACCTTAGCTACAGCAGCCGTCACTAGGACAACTTTCAACCACCCTGTCTTGGGTCAGATTTGTTGTTGCTGCAAAACCACGCCCAGAAGAGTCTGAGCAGACAATGACTTTGTCATTTCAGACTTGACTTCTCTCTGCTGCCAAAACTACTAGTTGCTTGTGGAAAAACAAGCATGCCTAGCAGAAATTAGATAAAAAGGATGAGGAGCAGGGCTAGCGGTCCATGATGAGACTGACCTCCACTGCTCATATCCCCTGAGCCTTATGCTCCTCTTGGCTTCACAAAAATGGAATAAGGGGACGGAAAAGAAGAAAGAAATGTAGAATCCAAGAGGAAAATGATAAAGGGAAGTGAGAACTACCCTGAATTTGCTTCCGACAACATGAACAAGTACCATCCTCCTCAGTGTAAGTGTGCCCTACGCTGTACAGAGCTAGCTTCCTGTCTGCACAAGTTAGTGCCAAATGTGAAAGCCAACCCTGCCTTTCTTCTCAGTTGAATTCCCACAGTTGATTCAGAAAAGGACACAAACTTTTCTGTTTTGATGCATGGTAGAGCTTTACAAAACAAAGGAGAAGGGGAGACCTCTGACACAGAAAATTGTGACAGCTATGGAGAGAGACTGCATTGTATATATTTGTAACTTTCTTCTTTTCTTCCCATATCTGTTCTTTCAGACTGAGCACAATCTCTCTGTACAGCCACACTGAAAGGACCTGAGGTTAGCGAGCACAACTGAGTATAACCTGATGTTAGTCGGTTTAAGGTCACAAGTTTAATTCCATTATGTGCCAGGATGCACACCTTACCCCTCACCAGAATCCATCTCCTCACAAAATCCACAGCACTGATAACAAAGCCAACCCGAGAAGGGTGAGACAAGGTCAATCCATTCTCACTATTAGATAAATAATTCAAAGACAGTTTGCTAGTGATGGTGAATGTGGAATTTCAGCATCAAGTATGAAGACAATCAGGTCATAGGAGGCATACGTGCTTCAAAACAGAGTGCATTTTTTTCTATATATGTATGTCTGAAAGTAGACAGGTGTATATAACACTTATATAGTCAATTTTTGGCTCCAGATAATCCATTTGGATAATCCACTGAACTGTAAAAGGTACATTTTCTCACTGATTTTTCAAGGCTATTGTATGAGCCAGGAGAGCAAAGAAAACAATGGCACCTCAAAGGTACCAAGCAAGGATCAAAAGGAACTAATTTCAAGGCAGGGGCAGTGTATAAGGAATAGTGGTGGAAATAATCCAGTAAAAGTTAGAGGGCAGGAGTTCTATTCTGGGTCCTAGGGAGCAGTTACAGGAAGCAGTTGTCCAGAACAGATGCCATCTTGAGAGAAGAGACACCACCCCCTGCAGGGACACAACCAGCACCCACTCCTTCCCCACTCCACCTCCCTGGAAATCCCATAGGAAGAAGGATCCAGATCGCTCCTCCTTATCTGACCTCCTGTCAGCTCTTCCCTTGACCCACTGGAAATCATGGAACAAGAGACACTGTTAAAGCTGTTGGGACAGAGTTACCTACCAGAAAATGTATAAGGAACAAAAAGACTTCTCTATATCATTCATCACTAGACATTTGAAATAAATTACCTATGACTGTGCAGCTTTCTAGTTTTCTATGCTGTGTTACTTTTGTTTATAACGATGCTTTCAGACACTTTGGCAGAATATTTAGACTAAGACATTTGATTAGGCTATTGGAAATTCCAACCCTAAAACTAGGCCAGTTAAGTTAGAATTTCTTTTGGAAGATAAAACAACTAGTGCCCTGATTTAAAAGTGTAATGATTTTAATCAAATTGGTAATGACATTTGACTTTTAACTTGTTTATTTAAAATGAAAGCCAAGCAATCCATGAATATGGAAGAATTTACATATAAACAACAATAATTATACCCTATAAGATTAATAAACCTTTTTTTACATCTGCTAATTACATTTTACAATGAGAAAGCACAGCAGCTCCTAAGGGAAAGAGTTGTTATAATCAATCAAGTCACTAGTAGTGTGGGAATTTTTATGCCTCACTACCCTGCAAATATTCACCCAGAAGTTCTAGTATCATCTTCACTTTTTAAGAAAGGGATTTCAATATGTAGGAAAGGTCTTCTATGATCCTTCTACTTTATGACTTCTCCTGATTTTCAATATTTCATTATTTAAAAAAGTGAATAGGGCCTCCCTGGTGGCACAAGGGGTTGAGCGCTGCACTATGGGGCTTCTGCAGCCACTGCAGCACCAGTTCAATGCCTGGCCAGGGAGGGGACCCACACAGCAGACCTCTCCTTCCTTGCCTGCTGCTCCCCTAAGTAGTGTATTTCAGTAGATCTGTGTGTTCTACTCTGCCTCTGGTGACTCCTCTCACTCATTCTAAAGTTTCCCCTACCTTTTACTTAAAAAGAATACTTAGAGACAGATTTCATTTTGAAATCCTGTGATTTCTAGGAAATGGTGACCAGTACAGGTGAAGATTATACAGAAATGTCAAAGGTTAATCCAATACACCCACCCACCCACTTTTCCTGACTAGTGGTTAAATTAAACTTAGTGGGTTTTTTAATGGTTATTTTTTTATTATTTCATTCAACAAATTAGCTCCCATTATGTGCCAGACACCATAAGAGGTTTTGGGAAAAGGGCAATAAACAACAACACATGGTCCTCCCACCCCCTCAGAGCATATGGTCAGATGGGCAAGACAGGCATTAAATAAACAGTCACCCAAACAAACATTTAGCAGAGGCTGTAATGAGCAATGTGAAAGACTGGCATGGACGGCTCAGAGTAACAGGGTAACTGACTCCTCTGGGCAAGGGGTGGGGGGCTGGGGGTAGTGTGGTTGGAGGGGAGTGCAGAGATTGGGAAGGTTTCCCTGAGGAAATGACATTAGACTGACATATGAAAAATGAGAAGGAAAAGGGAAGGAACACTGAATACCAGCCACAGATTGCTTCTGCCTTCAGACTGTCTTCAGATGTGTAAACCACCCAATTTGTACAAGTGAGAGGGAGGAGCAGGCGACAGACAGGTACTTAATTTTAGAAACTTGCCACAGGCTAAATAATATTAAATCAAAGACCACTATTCCCCCATACATTTTACACATACTATTTTTATTTCTTATAGGCATTACTTAGGTTCTCTTATCAGAACTATTGATGACAATAACTATTTAATAATCCACAATAAACTACTGGTATTTGAGTCACATAGATCCTAAGACTTGTAAAAGTCAAGAAGAAGCTGTTGAAGCTGCTGGGACATTCTTCTGTAGCTTTGCCTTCCACCAAATACCACTGACCAAATGAATGAACAAATGAAGGCTAAAAGAATGAAAGAGTCCTGCAGAAACTAAACCCAGAGAAGAGAAATCACATTAAGGCAAAACCCTGTCTATCTATCTATCTATCTATCTATCTATCTATCTATCTCTCTCTCTCTCTCTATATATATATATATATACTTATATTTAATATATGCCCAGCTGGCATTCATTTATATATATTTACATATATATACACACATAAATATACACACACACACTTAATTTTACTTATAACTTCTAATATGTATTTCCTTAGGAAAGTAAAACAGTGATTCCAAAGTAAAAAGAAACTATTTTTAGCCAAGCAGAACAGGTTAGAGCTAACCCTGGAGGAGAATAATCTGGCCTTTTTTTTTCCTACAAGATAATATCCATTTTCTACACCTCTCAGGAGAAGGAAAGAGAAATAAATGGATCTGTCCACCTCTGAAAACTCTGCTTAGTGACCCAGCATCCCAGGGAGACAAGGAGAATGTCATCCCCTGATTTCATTATTTCTAACTACTACTGCCAGGACTCCACTGCATTTGGAGGAAAGGATACTTCTTTGATACCTTCTCAACAAAGTCTTCAAGCAGCTTGGGATTTCAAACTGAAATGTGTCTTTAAGTATTCTTTTAAATAAAAGGGGAAACTTTAGAATGAGTAGCTTAGGACAGTGAAAATTTCCTATAAAAAATGTCCCCTTTATATGCATTTAAAAAATGATCAATTACAATTTGTTATATTAGAAAAAACAAAATGATGTCGTGGCACTTTGTTAGCCTTGTTTGCTAAATCACTTAAAAATGTAACTCTCCCACCCACTCATTCCCATCACTGCTGACTTCAAACTATCACCTAGCATTTAATTTTCCTCTTCTGCTGATATCCTTGCTGTGCAATCACCTCTGTGGTTCAATTTTTCCCCCAAGCATGTCAGCACTAGAACATTAAAAAATAAAAAGTTAGTAATTATAGCCAACCAATTGAAGTCAATAAACCTTAAGCTGGCAAGTACTCCATTTAGACTGGCATTCTGCCACTCAATAATACATGATTTGAATCCGGAAAATAAGAAAGTATGTTGATAAGGACATTTGTCTATGTAAATAACTTTTCCAGGTGACAGTTTCTTAGGTTTTCAGTGATTATTCACATTCATTGATATCTTGGTCTTCAACTGATTTTTTTTTATCCCAGCTGGCATTCACACACTGATTCTGAACACCAAATACCACTGGAAATTTTCATTTTCTTCATTTAGTCTAAGCTGATGAATTCAGTACGATAGAAGATGTTATATGAGGTTAAAGGTCTTAATTAGAGTTTCATTTCCATAGAGGGACAAAAAAACCTACTCCAAAGACCAAGTAGCTGATTTCATAAATGGCCATCACTGGATCAAAGAAAAAGTAGAGGAATGTAAATAGTCAGATTCCATCATCCTACTATATACTACAGAATGTCAAGAGGTTAACATAGGAAGTTTTCCCAAAGTAAACTGATTAGACCACTCTTTCTATCTCATCCTATCCAAAATCTTTTTTTAAAAGAAGCTAGATTGCTGCTCTTGATAAACTCCTTGATATGCCAAATCCCACTCACTAATGAAGCACCAAATGAACAACTCTAAATGTGCATGTGTTTGGATGGTTTTACTAACATTTATTTACAGATCATATTGACTGAGAATTGTACTAAGTACTTTATCCCCATTTCATGGATGAGAAAACTGAGATCCAGAGAAGTAACATTTATATGTGGCAGGAAACTGGACCCTCAATTCATCCTTCAAACACTTCTACCCTATACTACCTCATTCATTTTAAAATGTTCAATCTTCTACAGTTTTGCCTCACACAAATGTTTAAATTCCTGAGGACGTAACCAGAGGTTCCTGTTCTCACTTCTAGTCACATACACAAGTACCTCAGGGTCACAAGTCATGGCTCAGCTAGAGTTTGGACACCACATAACACCATCATCACAGAAAGTAGTAAGTACCGTCTATTTATCATTATGATCCCCTCCTTTGGTGTCCTATCCATTGCTACAAGTCCTAATGGGAAGAGGGTTTCCAAAGCTCCATTGGATACCAGCACAATGGCTAAAGAAAGGGACATGAAGGCTGAGCAGCAATCATGCAGAATCATAAGAGCAGCCAGGAGAAAAGACAATAGCGGCTGCCCCAAAGCCAGAAACAGAATGTGCAAACACAACAGAGGGTGGGGAGCAGAGACAGAATCAGGGAAGGTGGGAGGAGATGGAAGGCTATTCAAGGTAAGGGAACAGAATTTGACAGAAATAAGCATATGAAAGAATGTGCTTAGGGAAAGTAAAAACTCAGTGGTCTTTGTACAAGATGTTCACAAGCCCAGTTCAGCTTGGTTTTTGGTTTGTCTTGGTCTCTTCAAGAAGCATTTATTAAGCACCTATCATGCCAACAATTCTTACTGGGCTCCTGTGAAATACTCAACCAGTCTTCCTTGTGTATCTCAGTCTCCTTTGTTGGCTGTTATTTCTGTTTCTTCCTCACAATGTTAGCATTATTTATGGTATGATCTGGGTTCTCTTTTTACTTCTCATCCAACCCAAATCTACATTTCCAACTTAAGTGTTTTTCACGAAGTTCCAGATCTAGGTGCTACTTATCTGAACTCTCCTCTGGAGTGTCCACCAACTATCTATAATTTTATAACATATTTTTATGGGTTTTTTTTTAAAGTATCCAAAACTTAACACATGTTCCTCAGCATAAACCAGAGGGCAGCTGGGCACCAAAGACCTCAAGTAACAGCAAGCAGGTCAGCCTGGCCCTAAGTTTTTGGGAGCACCACACACCTTATTTTACATAACACTTTCCGAATACTCAGTGCCCAGTAAGCAGCACATGATGCTGATTTGGTTCTACTTTGTCTGGCTTTACCTTTCCTCTATTTTCCTTTCAATGGTAAGCTTAGTCACCAACAAAGTAGTCTTTTTTAAAAAAATTTAACCTGGATCCAAATTTTCTTGAAAATTAAAAAAACACCCATATATTTGAAGATATATTCACATTGTGAAGGGCTGCTTTATCCATGTTGACTAGAGTCCCAGCAGTCAGTGGGTCTTCTCTGTAAGCCTGCTGCTTGTGTGGTCCACAAACCCACTGTGTCCCACATCCCTTGGGAGTGTCTTAGAATGGAGGAACCGCAGACCTACCCCAAACTCACTGAATGGGAACCCAGAATTAACAGGTTTTATTAACCAGATTACCAGATGGGCCCTGTGATCAAGGAAGTTGGAGAAGCACAGAAGTGAGGCAGCAGGAGAGAAACACCAGATTGGTTTCACTTATATGCAGAATCTAGAGAAACCAAAGGATCAGAAAAAGACAGTTTTTGTCTTTGACAAAAAGACAAAGACTCACCTTGAAAGCAGACCTTAGCTGTGAGACACTCATAAGGGTGGGGGAGGGGGAGGAGAAGCTGGGAGTGAAGAACAGAGAGGAGAGCACAGTGGAGGGTGACAGGGAACTACAGGCACCTTGGTGTTGGGGAAACTAAGGTGAGCTCACCTGAGGGGGAAAAGCCTATACTGTGAAAAAATAAACAAGGAAACTTTAAAATAAATAAGTGAATAAAAATATTTTATACATACATATATACATATACATATATATATATATATATATATATATATATATACACACAGCGGGTCTCCCTGCTGGCGCAGTGAGTTGAGCACTGCACTGTGAAGCATGCACAGTAGCACGAGTTCCATCCCCAGCCAGGAGGGGACCCACATGGCACAGCAGACCTCTCCTGCCTTGCCAGCTGCTCCCCTCAGCAGCGTATTTCAGTCAATCTTCCTATTCTGCTCCCCGCTCTGTCTCTGGTGAATCCTCTCACCACTGCACCTCTGTCCTGTACCCCAGTTCTTGCATGCATAAATAAATCTTTAAATATATATACATACACACAGCACTGAACATGTAGCCAGGAACTCTATTTTCTTTGGAAAATTTTCATATTGGGCTCAAAAGGATTCAAATGCATTCATTGCATGGACTATTTTGGTAGATCTGATGTTGTTATCATGAGGAGCTATAAAAGCTCCCTCTAAGTTCACTTTATGAAGAAATTAGTGTCTTGAACATGATGTTCAGGTCCCCTAAGGTGAACAACATTTCCTGATAGCTAGAAATTTCTTTTCAAAATATCCTACTATTCAAAAATTATAATTATATTTTCAAGTATTATGTTTCACTTTTTGCATCCAATGCTGACATGAAATTTATTTTTAGTGTCATGGTAAATCTATAGATCAGTGAATATATCCTGTCAAGCTTTGTCAGTCAGAGGTTTTTAAATGTGTTTCATATTTCTTTAAAAACAGATGACTTTTTGAAAAATAAAAAATTGACAAAGGCTGAATGATTGAAAGTTAAATATAAGATACAATGTATCTTGTCATCAATAAATTTCCTAGAGCGTTCATATGCAATGGGATAATTTAGTGATACATTCATTTTTCTCTGCTTCCTTTTGCTTTAGGAGACTCACGGAAATTTTTCCCTTTTGCCCTCCACAAGAACAATCATGCCAGTGTACCCTAGAGAATGAAGAGGACTTGGATTCTGAGACATTGGCCTACAAAGACTGTAGAACTGAATTATTTAGAGAAGGTTCACCACTGTTTTGAGGAGATGGAATTAGAAATAGAAATGGAGGGAGAGAGTGGTACTTCATCAGGCACTGGGAATTGATGGAGATCTTTTTTCTTTTTCTTTTTTGCTCCCTCAGTGCCAGCAACCCAGAAAACTCATCAAAGAAGCCCTTTCTCTTGATTGCCATGTAAGGAATGGATTCCTTTAATAACATATGGCTATCAAGAGCAATCTCTGTAAGAACATCTTTGTAGGACTGGAAACTGAAGTATAGACCAAAACTATGACAGTGGCTTTCTGGACACAGTTCATTGTAGCTCAGACCCAAAGTTATTTGATACAGAAGCAGTTTCTTGTACTTGGGTTTTGAAAAGCAAATTCATTCTTTTACCTCTTCCCATCAGTGGGAGGCTGGATAGCTGGGATGCTGGGCTATACTGTGATTTGTTAACAGATGCTAGGAATGTACTTTGTACATAGTAGCTGATACATATGTTGTTGATTAACTGTCACTAGCGACAGTAAAACAACTCAGGACTCCTGACTTTTAATATATGCAATCTACCTGGAAAAACTGCTTCTCAAAAGCTTCCTACATGTTTTGGTACTTAAATGAAAATATACTTTTCTTTTTTATGAAGCACTAACTCCTTTTTCATAGGCCATAACTTAGATATATGAAGACATTTATAGTCTTTCCAATTCTCTCTAATTTTCTAAATAATCTAAATATGTAAATGTTTTCAGAATGGTTTGCCAGAGTCTATATGTAAATATCATTGCTTCTTTTTAAAAAGAAACCAAAACAAAACCTGTTAGGAAAATCTATCTTTTCAATAAACACTATTTCAACCTAAAATTTGACGAGACTTACTGTTTTCTTGATGGCCTGTAATTTTTCAAATCTAAGGAGTAAAATTTGAGAAAATTTAAAACAGCTCAAGACAGCAGTTAAGAATATAAGTTACCTTAAATTAGAACTAAGATACTGAAAATGTTAACTTTTTGTAAGCAAATAGAGAGTCAAAGCTAAGGTGACCAAAAAAAAAAAAAGGACATTCAAGAAGAACTGATAGCATTTTGCATGTGAATGATACTTCCATTTAAAAACCTAAAAATGTTTTAGATAAAAATCAAATAAGAAAAACCTAGAAGGACTCCCTAGTGTCCTAAGGGTTAAAAGTCTCAGTACTGTCCTAGGACAGCCTGAATTCTATCCCCTGGCAGGGAGCTGACCCACAGGCACAGCAGACCTCTCCTGTCTTCTCTCCCTCTTCCCCTCAGCAGTGCATTTCAGTAGACATGCCTGTGCTATTCCTCACTCTGTCTCTGGTGAATCCTCTCACCCACCCACTATACCTCTGGTCTATACCACAGTTCTTCCACCCAAAAAGAAAAAAAAAAGAAAAAACATGAAAAAAATGATTATTGGAAATAATGAAACTTGGGGGTAAAGATTTTCAATTGATAAAGAAGACATAGTTTTTCAGAATAAGTCCCAAGAAAAGTGAAAAAAGGGTTAAATATTGGATGAGAAAAACAGAACAGAGAAATAAGGCTACAGATTAAGGGGAAGGTGAGTTGAGTGAATAGTGGGGCTTGAGAACTGAACAGAAGTAACGGAAGGAAACCTGAAGAGAAGCGTAAGAGAGAAGTTGGGGCAGAGGGAGCTTTACTGGGAGATGGGACAAGCAAAACACTGTTTTCTCTCCTTTCTTCCATCCTTGACAAGGGACTTCCATTGACCTAATCACAGGCCAGTCATCTTCCTGGTCTGGCACAAACATGGTCCAGGGAACCTCATGCTATCTATTCCAGTTTCCAGGATGCCTGAGCTCCTTTGTGACGGATCATCAGCCAGCTGTTGCCATCACCCTGTGTGCTTCCTCACACCTCACTCCAGGATCCTCCCCATGAAGTCTCATTCAACATGACCAAATTTTCTTCTGTCAAAAACTCCTTAGCTCTATGTCAATACGGATAAGGCATGTTTCAAACATCTCATAGACTGCATCTTTGTTAACATACAAATAGACAAAAGTAAACACTAGCTCTCAACTTCCTACCACCACGCTGACATGGACTTCCTAAGTACATTTTCTCTCTCCCATCCTTCTGTTACAAGAAGCACAACCACTTTTGCAGTCTAAGCTCAAGCTTCAACTTGGGCTCTGAATTACATGTGGAGAGAATTGTTGCTCTTGACATTATAGATTATTGCCTCTCTCATCTCATTCACAACCTACTCTCAAGGGGTTCTTCCCCCAGCATTTCTATATATGTTAACCTCTCCTATTTCATATAAAACAGTTTTTAAAAAAAAGAAACAAAACTATTACTGAAACTCTCATCCAACTACACTCTTGAAGTAACTTTCGTCTCCTCTTTACAACCAAACTTAAAAAGCTAAGCTTACCCTCTCCGATGTCTCACCTCCCAGTGTCTTAGAGCCATTGTCTCACAATCTCTCCTCAGCACTGTATCTGGAGAAGGTGCCCTATCTCTACTGAAACTGCTCTGGAGAAGGTCATTAAACCTTTAATGTCACAAATTACAATGGCCAATTTTCAACCTTTATTTCATTTGCCCCAGCATCATTAAAATGACTCCCCTGACTTCAGCAACACACTCTTCTAGTTTACATCTCTCTCCTAGATACTCTTTCTTCATCATCTCCTATCGTTTATCTTCCTCTGCCTAGAATTTAAAAGTGATGGTTCTGGAAGCCTGAAACAAAATTTTTTTAACATTAATTCATTTTCACAAGGAGACACCAAGTAATAATTATGATTTTTATTACTATTCATATTATACACATCTCAATTTTATCTTTGCAACTGAGATTTCCTTTCTAAAATGCAACTTTAACACCAAATAGTGCGTGGATATCCATTTAGAAACTTCAAGTTTATTTTAAATTCAATTTGATCAAAACTGAATGAATGGACTCAAATTTATGATGCTGGTAGAGTGCATCTGCGATCAGATGCATCATCCTACTGTAACTAGTAACTGGCACAAAATATATGAAACAACTATTTTCGACAATAGGCAGTTTACAACTGTGATCTCTAAGAAATGGGGGGGGGGGGGGGGATTAGTTGAGTCCTGTGATTGCTGGGGCTTTCTGGCAGGAAATACCTNGGGGGGGATGAGTTGAGTCCTGTGATTGCTGGGGCTTTCTGGCAGGAAATACCTTCTGAACTGTGGAGTAAGAAAGAACATCTAAATAAGAGCTAGATATTCCACTGAATGGAGCAAACAATTTTATCTCGCTTAAATGACAATTCTTTGTGGGTTAAAGAACAAAAGAAGAGGAACCTATGTAGAGAAAGAGCTCCAGAAAGGTTTCTGGATCACCCCTGACTCTTTTGCTAAAAATGTGTATTCACAGGGTAAATGACCAATGAGTCAAGAAAAAAATCAAAAGAGAAATAAAAAAAAATCTTGAGACAAACAAAAATGAGAAAACAATGTACCATACTGAAATGTAGCAAGAATAGTTCTAAGGGGAATGTTTATAGCAATAAATAAATGCTCCATTAAGAGAAAAAGAAAGTTCTTGAACAAACAACCCAACCTTTTATCGCAGTAATTAGAAGCACAAACTAATTCCAAAGTTAGATAACTAACATTAGTGTAGAAATAATTGAAATGGACACTAAAAAAAAAAAAGTTAAACTCAATGAAATGAAAAGCTGTTTTTTTAAATAATGTTGATAAATGTATAGCCAGATTAATCAAAGCAAGAGCAAAGGAGGAGACTGACATAAGTGAAATCAGAAAGCTGACATTGCAACTGGTAACACAGACATACCAGTACCATAGGAAACTATCTTGAACAATTATATGCCACAATTATATGAGATAACCTAGAAGAAATGTATAAATTCCCAGAAACTTACAACAAGCCAAGACTGAATCATAAAGAAGTAGAAAATCTTGAATCAGTAATCATAAACTTAAAAAACAATCAAAATATAAGACTAGACAGCTTCACTGGTGAATTCTACTGAACATCTAAAGAAGAGTCAATACAATGCCTCACAAACTCTTCCAAAAACAAAAGAAAAGGAAAAATTTCCAAATTTGTTTTATGACGCCAGCATGACCCAATGCCAAGACCAGACAAAAAATACAATAAGAAGAAATATTTACAAGCCAAAATCCCTAGTGCATATATCAATAGATTCCAAACTTCTCAATCAGATATCAGCACACCCAATACAATAACACATTAAAAGGAGCATACACCAATGATTACATGGGATTTATTCCAGCCATGCATCCCCAAATCAATCATGATATACCACATTAACACAACAAAGGGCAAAAATCATATGATCACCCCAACAGATGCAGGAAAATTGTTTAACAAGATAAATATCCATTTACGAGAAAAGCTCTAAGCAAAGTGATATAGAAGGAGAGCACCTCAACAGTAAAGGCCGTAAAAGACATGCCCACAACCAACATCATACTCAATGGTGAAAGGCTGAAACGTTTTCTTCTAATAACAGGAAGAAAACAAGGATGTCCACTTTTGTCACTTTTATTCAACATAGTGTTTTAAGTTCTAGACAGAGCAATTAGACAAGAAAAAGAAATAAAACATACCCAGATTGGAAAGGAAAAAGTAAAGTTACTAGGAGTATATCTTAGAAGTGCTCATCACAAGAAAAAAATTTTGATTATGTATAGCTACAGTGTTAACTAGACCTATTGTGGTGACTATTTTTCAATATGTACAAACATCAAATCATTGTTATATACCTGAAATTAATGATGTTATACATCAATTATACTTAATTAATATATACTTATGCATATAGGTACTTATACTTATAGGCATGCATGTATATATACATATAAGTACATCTACACATATTCTATATATGTGTACATAAATAAACTTACATTTGTGCATATATGTAAAAATTAAATATATGCACATATTATATACCCAGAAAATTCACTAATTAGCATATTTATGCCAAAAAATATAAAACATAAAAATATGTCCCAAAGGTCTGTATGCAAATGTCCATTGTAACTTTATTCACAATAACCAAGAACTGAAAAAAGAAAAACCTACTATCCACCAAAGAATGCATAAACAAATTATGGCATAGAACGAACTACAACTCAGCAATAAAAAGAAACTACTGAGAGAGACAATAGTACATATTAATAAAAAGAAACTACTGAGACGATAATATATATTAACTTCAAAGTACTTACACTGAACAACTGAAGCCAGTCTCAAAGCTTGCAAATGCTCTGGTTCTATTTAATGAAATTTTAGAAAAATCAAATCTAATCTTTTGTGAAATTGCAGCTCTAATAATTGCCTGGGGTCAGAGGAGAGGGAGAAGCTACAAAGGGCAAGAGGAGAACTTTTACATGATGAAAAGCTTCTAGATCCTGATTGTGGTGCTATACATTTGCCAAAACTCATCAAACTTTACACTTAAAACAGTTTCCTATTATTATACTTAAATTATGTTTTAATAAAGTTGCTATTTTTTTTAATTCATTGTCTGGTTTCTCCTTCCACCTCAAGCCACACCCTTCAAAACCTTTTCAAGTTATTTGAAACATTGGCATCAGACTTTCCCACATCCATCTCCCTCAACATATATATTTATTCAGCCATATCCTGTTTACCTTTGAAACATCTTAGAATCATAATATATCTCATCTCCACCGGTACTCTATAGTCCTACACTTCATTTTTTCTCATCCAGAGATCTTGAGACAGCCCAGTATGAACTTTTGTATTTTTACTATGTATTTTCTGCACTCCCAACAATAGCAGACCTGAGTATGACAGCTCTTTATTTTTTTAATCTATTTATGCATACAGAGTCCAGACTCTGTCCAGGCCAGAGTCGTGGGAGGTGAGAGGGTTCACCAGAGACAGAGTGGGGAGCAGAACAGGCAGACTGACTGAAATGCACTGCTGAGGGAGCAGCGGGCGAGGCAGGAGAGATCTGCTGTACCAGGTGGGTCCCCTTCCCTGCAGGCAGCAGGGATTGAACTTATGCTGCAGTGGCTGCAGAAGCTCCACAATGCACTACTCAACCCCTTGCACCACCAGGGAGGCCCCCAATGCCCTTTATTTTAAAAACTATGCATTCCTAACCATGGTCTAGAAGCCTCACATGGCCTCCATGCCTCTCCAATTCCATCATCCCCATTGTTCTTCACACTCCAGCCCTGTGGTCATTTTGTAGTACTCAATAGACCATTCTTTCTGTCTTTAAAACCTTCTCACCTGCTGTGTTCTTTTTTCAATATTCCTTCACCTAAATTTTGCACATCCTTCAGATCTCTGCAGAATCATCACTACCTCAGGAAATCCTTCTCCTGCACCTTTCTCCAGCAGGTGAGAGCATCCTGGGTCTCTCATTATATTCTGAGTTTCTTCTCTATCAGTATCTTCTCTATCATGTCTATTAGAAAATATCATTACATATATAACTTATTATTTAATTTCTGTATCTCCCACAGCATTTAAGAACTGTACATCTCATTCACCAAACTATTCCCAGTACCTAGAATTAAAAGGTTCAACAAATGTGAGTAAATAAATGAATGTAGCCTACAACGAAGAACAAAGTTAGAAGACCAAGTGAACCCATAGTAACAATAAAATTAAGTGTCAACCGTGACCTTCTCTGAGAGTAAGTAGTTTCTTTAATCACTGACATTTTGTTTCTGAAATGAGTCCAAAGAGACACAGAACACAGGGTAGAATAAACAAGCCTATAAAAGGTGAATGTCATTTTATCATTAAGGGTTTATTCATTGTAATCTTTATGTTTGAAAATCTGAAAGAAAGGGACTCATGACTAGGGATAGGGTAACTGTGCATCAAGAAGAACAGCTAAAATGAATACAAACCTATAGAATACATAATGATGCATTATAGACTGTGTGTATACATGTGTCTATATACACATACATGTATTATTCATAATAATACTCAAAAGTTCACTTTAGAAGTTGCTTGGGCACCAAACCATTACACTTCAATTTGGTAATAAAAGTGCCTTTTCAGTAGTTCAGACTAATTAAATTGTGGGCAAGGCAATGTTCTTTATAGAATTCCATGTAATAAATTCAGAAGGAATCATTTATGATGGTGATACTGACATTTATCTAATTTGATTTAATCTTCCCAAAAGATATTCCCTACAACACCTAAAGCACAGATAGTGAAAGAGAGGATAAACAGGTGGGACTACATCAAACTTAAAAGCTTCTGTACAGCAAAGGACACACTAGCCAAAAC
>JAGFMF010011386.1:5410795-5449470 GCA_019455555.1 Galemys pyrenaicus
AGGTGATGGTGCACTGGTGAGATGGTGATGGGGAATACATGGGGATTACAATTAATGGCAAGTATATGTAAATTTTAAAATATTTTAATAAAACAAAAGGAAATAAAAAAGATATTCCCAACAGCATACCACACAAAGCTAATTCAGGGAGTATCTTCTAAGGATCTTTCATGCCAAGGATCTATAGGTTGAAGCATGGTTTGTATAATAAGAGACTCAAAATAGAGGTAAATTTGGTGGTATATTGTAGAGAAAAATACTGAAAGCCGCACAAAGAGTTTGTGCTTAATTTGGTAGGTGATGGGGAACCACAGGAGATTTCCTTTCTTAGTGATGTGACATTATCATCACTGTGCTCTATAAAAATAAATCTGGCAACTGATATCAAAAGAGACTGGCAAATGGAGAGACTGGAAATGGGAAAGGGAGTTGTGAAGTTACTGCAAAATTTAAAGAGGCTGTCGTAATGGCCAGAAGTGGGGTGATAGCAGTGGGAATGGCAGATTCAGGAGCCAGAGGGGAGGTATAATTACACAAAGACTAACAGTTGTGATTAAAAAGGAAAAGCACAAATGTATGAAATGATATCCACAGTGTGATGATTAACAAATGACTTGTGATAATGATAATGGTTGTCAGGATTCAGTTTGCAAGCTCTAAGGAGTCAAAAATTCACAACATTCTGCTGGTAAAATAAAATGTGAAATGATTAAGCAACACTATCACTTCGGAGACTTAGCAAGTCATAGAACTAATTTGCGTATTTAAAATAGAAAGACAATAATGTAGGGAATTCATTACATAGGTGACAGGAGAGGTGAAAACCTAGAGGACAGTGAGACAACCTGGAGATTAGCACCGAGAAGAAGAGTCAGGGCTGTGTCTAAACCAGAGAGGGCGAAGGCAGTGCAACCAGGGCCAGGGGTTGGACCACCAAGTGAAAACTGAAACTGTGGCCGAAGGAGACACGGCCACTGCCACAGATGATAGTCAAGGCAGAAATAACAGGGAACAATAATTCAAAATCTCTCTACTTCACATTGACTAATCTCCTACCAGTGCCTATCACTGAAAAAGATCAACTGGAAAACAGCAAAAGGCCAGGCAATGCAGTCTGCATGGGTCAGCCCCCATTATATAGAGAAAACCAGAGGATGCTGAAGAATGGACATAGGAGCAGATAGATCAAGGACCAGCACAACATAGTTAAAAGTGAAAGACTGCAAATTTCCAGCCTAAAACTAAAGAAGGACAAGAATAAAATCAAGCAAATTAAGTAAAAATTCTATGACCTTAAATCCAAATCAGAAATGTCCATCTATACTCATTATTTCTCTTCTTTTTAAATACATACTTCCTATCTAGTGAAAAAGTGAAATTTAATGACAAGATAGTGGCAACTAGTTTCTTTGGCACCATTTCCCACTGAAATGAAGCAAGGCTCCTTCTAGGATTCACTGTTTTCAGATATACAGCAAGAGGTACCTACCTGGCACATCTTGGAGATTATGGTGGGAAGCTTGGACATTATCCAGAACTGACAGGGCAGAGCCAAAAGACAGCAGAAAGCACAGCCCAGGTGAAGTCATTCCACTGACCTCAGTGGACAACTGGCATCAAAAGCGATAATGGGGAACCTCCCTGGTGGCACAGCAGGTTGAGCAACGCACTATGAAGCAAACTGCAGCCTCTGCAGCATGAGTTCGATCCCTGCCTCTGGCCAGGGAGGGGACCCACATGGGACAGCAGACCTCTCCTGCCTCGCCTGCTGCTACCCTGGGCAATGTGTTTCGGTCGGTCTGCCTGTCCCACTCAGAGTGCTCCCCACTCTGTCTTGTGAATCCTCTCGCCTCCCATGACTCTGGCCTGTACCCCAGTTCTTGTATGCATAAATAAATAAATCTTTTTTTTAAAAAAGCAATTATGAATGCAGTGAATTGGAACACATTAAAAATATCATAATCCAAAATAAACTGAATTTGAATCTACTGAAGCCTCTCAATCAAATTAACAGTTTACATTAATTACAAGGACAGAGCAACAAGCTAAATGACACATAAGAATATAGTCAAATTCAAAATATGAAATAATCAACAGTATAAATAACAGAGTGTCTCTAAAAAGTAACATGTAAAAAGAAAGGCCTAAGGGAAATATATACCAAAAGCAATATGCAGAACTTTAAAATATATATAATTTTTTTTAAGATTTATTTATTTATGCATACAAGCACTGGGGTACAGGCCAGTGGTGTGGGAGGGGTGAGAAGATTCACCACAGAGAGCAGGGAGCAGAACAGGCAGATCAACAGAAGTACACTGCTGAGGGGAACAGTGGGCACAGCAGGAGAGGTCTGCTGTGCCATGTGGGTCCCCTCCCTGGCCAGAGGCAGGGATCGAACTCATGCTGCAGTGGCTGAGGTTTGCTTCATAGTGTGTTGCTTAACCCACTGCGCCACCAGGGAGGCCCCTATAATTTTTTTTTTAATTATGGAGTCTTTGTTTGGTTAGTTAAGTAAATCAACTATAAAAGAAACCTTCAAAACAATCTGGGCAATATGGATTGGGTTTTAGATAATACTGAAGAATTACATTAATTTTGTTCCATGTGGAAATTCATAGTAGTTAAAAAAAAAAATTAAAGGTAGAATCTTGAGAAAGATATGCAATTACTCATCCAATGATGAAGAGCTGGGTCTGAATTTTAAGAAATAGTTCCCAAAGCCAACTAATCACCAAAATCTCCTAGGCAACTTTTTAAAAAATCATACGGGTTTCACCCATGAACCAAAAGGAGAGAGTTCTCTGGAAATCTTCCCTAAGCCAAAGCGACATTGAACAAAGAAGCAATTACCATTAATTTGCATGAAAAAAAATTAGAGCGTTCCCAGGACCCCCCCAAACCCCCCTCTAAAAAAAAAACCCTTCAAAATCATACCAAATAACACAAAAATCCTAAAACACTAACATATAGTATAAGCAGGAATGATGTGAAAATCCACAAACTATGTAAATTTGTTCCTAGGAAGGAGTGTGGAGATGCCACTCATTCTGCTAGGGCTGACCACTGCTTCTAGAACAGATGCTCAAAACAAATGCGAAAAGTCTTTTCCCTTTTGTGCCAAATGTAAAAATTTTCTTTGGCTTTCTTTGGTTAGTGCAAACAGGTAAGTCTTCTTGTAAAAGTCACATGGCATAAGATGAACTTCCCCAAAAGAGGGGAAACCTGTATTCCCCATTCTACAATGACAGTTCCTTCCGCCACCCTGGAAATCATTCAGGTTTGACTTATACTATACAGCCAGTGGGATGATTTGGAGGACAATCCCTTAAGAAAAACCTTCAAACTGAGTCATTGTGTTATACCACTGTTTCTGTACAGCCTGGAAACCTTACCAAGAACAAGGTTTATAACTCTCTCCTCCCACAGTGATCTGTCTTTGTCTAAAAGCTCCTTTCAATGTAAAAAAAAAAAAGACAGTAATAAAATTTACTATTTTTTGTAAGCTTCTAGGCACTTTATATATACTATCTCTAACTTTTCAACAACTTTGTATGACTGACATCAACTCTAATTTATAAAAAAAGGCACAGAAAGTTAAATAAATACTCTTCGATTTTTATACAGCTCATGATCAAGAGCTAAAGGGTAAGCTATAACCTGTCTGATTCCAAAGAGCACATTCTCCCCATGACACTATAACTCCCCTAGGAACATGAAGGGGAAAAAAAAGTTTTCTGCCATTTGCACAGCTTCTTTTACCTCTTTCTTCCTTTAAACTAAGAATTCATTCTTCCCCAACCAAGATGGCAGCTGCCACATCAGAAAACCCAGAAAATAACTAATTTTAGTACAATAAAGAATACTGACAGAGAAAAAAAATGACATGAATTAAGATCCAATAACAGCATTATTGACATTAATCAAATGACTTCAAAATGACTCCTCCTTTATCATAGCTTGCCTGATAAATTGGAATTATTTTTTCCTACAAATAAGTGATGTGTATAAATGCCCATAAGTATGTCATAATTTCATGCATCATGCATTTTATAGCAGAAACCCAGGTGAAGTCAATATTTTGAAGTTCTAACATCCTTAATAAATCTACAGTGATGCATATAAACAAAAAAATTATCATGTCAGTTGAAGTATTAATAAGATTTAAAACTTTCACTTACCACTCACTGCTGCAGTTATTAGCTAATAACCTAATTGTATAAAAACAAGATATTCATTTCTTTAGAACAACTTTCTCCACATCAAGGCAGAAGTATTCAATATCTTTGAAAAACTAAATGGTTAGGCATAGAACCAAGCTCCCTGTACTTTAGTATAATTCTGACCATCAATTTACTATACACTGAAATATATATACACAAATACATATATACACTCTAATAAATGAAATATTCAAAATAACCAAAACTCAAGTTTTCATGTGTGTTAAACTGCTAATGGTTTCATTTCCACATCCTGATGTAGACACAAAAGGAACAGCTTGTCAAGAGACTATCCTTCTCAGTAAGTATAAATTGCACACAGTGGGGGATTTAATACCCAGACCACAGGAATCTCAACCATGAGAGAATCAATGGAAAGAGTGCCTTGGAGTCATGAATGTGGTTATTTCTCCTTCTGCCAGAAATTTGGTTGTAACTCTGTACTCTTCCTAAACTACACTCAGGACATCCACCAAAATGACAGAGGTCCCTAACCCAGAGTTCCTTAGAGGCATGATACTTAAAAGTATTTTTTTCAAATCCTTATGCTTAGCACAAACCAGGATATTCTCATAAACCAAAGCTTGTGTTTGTGGATATCTGTATTATTAGATTATTATGATTATTATTTATTGCTACTACTATCATCATCCTACAAAAAGATGACTTGGATGCAGGTAAATTTTCTTGAGCAGTGACACCAAAAAGCAGGCATAAAGTTGGAGGGAAGGTGAGACGGGAGTTATAGGAGGTAATATTGCCCGTGGATATCTTGGCTCAACTATGCAGGGGACCCAAAGGAACTAACTACAATGTACTCATTATTATCTTTCTAAATGATCAAGGTCTAAAGCATTTATTTGCCAAATCCCTACCCCAGTATTTTAAGGTTTCCCTCCAAGTGCTCATTGAAGCAGCACATAAACTGAAACCTAGCTCTGAGCACCTATTATACGACACCTGTGTACTACTAGGGAAACATCTTAAGACAGACAGGATTCAAGAAGCAAAGAATCCAGACAACAAATGACATCAGTCACTGATAGCTAATACAGGAAGCCAGGTGTGAGAAAGGTAACAACAAGGACTCTCACTTGATTTGGGGAGGTCAGAAAGGGGCTTTATGAGATGAGGGCATTTCAGATGAGATTTGAAAGACCAGAAGGAGCCTGGCTTTGCAAGAACAAAAGGAAAAGGATTCTAAGTGAGAAAAGAGCAGGTACAAAGGCCCAGAGGAAGGACAGGGTATGGGTCCTCTGGGACACTCCTCTGTGACAGCAAGGGATGGACTGATGAGGTCTTGCTAGAAGCCCTCTGCAGAAAGCAGGCACACAGCATAATTTGTCTCCAGACCCACATTCCCTAAGGAAAACCCTTGTTAGAGTAGTAGCCCAGATAATTAAAAAATTTAATTGTTTCGTTAATTTAACCACAGTGTAATTAAACTGATTGATTTAAATCTTTGCCAACTTTTCAAAATCAAATAGACTGACATTTTGTTTTTCTTTTTGTTTTTTTTCTTTATTATCTCTGATGTGTACGCTAATGAACAACTACACAGTCAATGGGTAAGCATTACCTTCTAATGCTGCAAAGAACTGAAGTCATTTTGCAGCCTAAAGCAGGTGATTTATTAGGACATAGGATTTCCTAAAGTCCTACCTGGCTAAGGAAGGAGGATTTTGAAAGCGAATGGTTTTATTGAGATAGATGTGATGATAAGCACACGGACGTGGGCATCAGACAAATGATGAGTTTGTACCCTACGTCCACCCTGTACTACTGTAATGCAATTGGATATTATGTCCATTCATCCTCACAATCCTTAGTTTTCCCACCCAAGAATAGGTTTAAATATGAAGATTAAATAATATATAAAGCATGTAGACACAAGTACATACAAGTACGGAGTATTAGCTGCTAGTAATTTTATTTTACTTTCTTAGTCACTATCAATGATTTACATTGTAGGCAAATCAAGAACTTATACTCAAAGTTTTCTTTCTTGGGGAAAAAAATGAAATTACTGAGAAAAAAATGGATAAGAAAATACCTACAAAGTTGTGAAGCTGTTCAATACTTCAAAGCTCAATTTAAAAATACAATCACATCTTGCAACTGTTCTTGCCTCCCCAGAATAATACCACCTCAATGATAAACTACCGTTACATAAATTCCAAAGTGCCTGATTTAATCCTACAACCTGCTCTCATTCAGTGAGGGAAATGTGAGAATCAAGAGAATTATTTTCAGTATGAAATTAAACATTTTGCTATCAAAAGTAAATGCAACCAAGATAGAATTTGAATAATAGGAAAGTTGAAATGATTTTAAAGAGAAAAAAATAAAATAAAAAAGCAATATTGTTCAGTTTTTTACCACAGTGCTGTGAAATATTATAACTATCAGAGTTTCTTGGTCTCTTAACTGATAAGTTTTCTTACATATGAAGAAAATTTAAGCTCAGCTATGAAAAGTAGGCAAGATAGATATCTTCTAGACATAAAATATTTCAGCCTTTTATCCACATTATCTGGCTTTCTTCTGGGTCTGTTGAATATAGGTCTAGAACGTTCACAAAAAATGAACAGGCTAACATATCTGAAAATTTCAGAAATAATTTTTTTTAATTATTAAAGCATGACCAATGTAGATATTTAATGCAGTGAGGTTTTAATGGGTAAGGGGATTTTTATATTTAGTTCATCAGTGGTACTACCTGTTACATTATAGAAAAATCACTGATTCAGATTAAAGAACATGTTGGGTTGAGTTAGAGTTTATTTTTATCATTTATTTTTAAAAGAGAAGTTTATTCCATATATTAATAAAATGGAAACACTTTGAGAAAACAGTATTTAATCCATTCAGCAGGAGAAAAACTATTTTCAGCAATCCAAGATTGCTATTTCCATATAAATAAATGTGAGAATTATGTAAAACTAATTATAAATCAATTTTTTAGTTGTTCATTAAAGCAGGTCCACAGAAATAGCTAAGTGAAAATATTTCAAACAATTCCTCCTAGGCATTGTTTGAGCTATTTTGCAGTTATTTGAAAATAATGGAACTAAATTTTTAAATATTCATAAAAAGACATTTTCCTAATTCCAAACGAGTTCCCCCCACCCCTTTCCTCCAGAAGCAACTTTCCTCTACAGTTTAAGAGAGAAGAGACCGGACCAGGGGAACAGATAAAATTAATTCATTTCAAAATTCAGGCTTTGGAGATAATAACTGGGTGATTTTTAAAAGACTGTTAGTTGGGCAAAAATACTCTATGTTTACATTCACCTAGATCTGTTTCTTATTCCCGAGAAAATTTGAATGTGATAAAATAGGTCATTTTCTCCACCTGGCCAGCTCCAAGGAAGTCGTCTCTCTCTGACAAATAACAGGGAAAATATCAATGCAGATCTATTGTCTGTTATTATCTTAGCAGAGAGTAATTTCTAGAGAATGAGGATTACTTCTTTCTCCCCTTCTAATCATCTACATCCTCGCAGTGTTGTGCACATCACAGGAATCCATCAAAAATTTACTGAATTCCATTGTAAAACTAAGATTATGCACTAATTTCAGGTTCTTCAGGTTTTCGGTGTCAAAAAATAAAGACAGAATCAGACAAGAACACTGTATTCTGAACTAAACCCATAAGAGCCATAAATTATGAAGTGTTTCCACCAATATATACCTACATATGGATTCTTCATTTTAAAATGGTTTAGTTATTAAAGGATAAAAATAACACAAATGTCATAGAATTTTCAAAGGCACTTTATAATTTGTGTAACTTGCTAGAATTAGAGCTATCAAATTTAATTTGAACAGCTTTCATCAAATTTGGATTTAATGAATGCGGTTGTGAAATGGGCAAATCCAATATACTGCAAACAGCCCAACTCTTAATTCATTCCACAGATATGATTTACCCCTAATAGCCAGAAGCATCACTTCTAATAGCTTATGTTATGGCCGAATGGATGACGCTGTGTTCATTCTACCTCCAGGAAGGAAGCAAGCATCCATAATAGTAGCGTTCAGCTGTGTGTTGTAAAGCACAACACAGTAGAAAATTTATAACATAAGGGTGAAGATATTTAAAACATAAATTTAGTGGGTTATGGCAGATCAGAGACTTCTCTCTTTCCATTTAAGGGATATATGTTTTATTCAAATCTTTCAAATCCTAGTACCTGACATGAGCTACTAAACTTAACCAGAACTGTGGGGAAAAAAATGTGAACCTCTGCTGTGTACTTCTGAGACTTGACTCGATAGTTCTAAAAACATGTATGTACAAAGACAGTGGATAGTTAATGGATGATTCATTTAGCATGGAGCATGTGTCCACATTTGAGAATGTAATAGACATTCATATTCTTCCTCCAGAGAAATGTGCAAAAAGCGGTAAGCCTCAAGTTGGGAGTGCTATGAGTTCTAGCTTCCCTTTGTAATAGTTCACTCGTGAGAAAATCCCCCATTACACTAAGCAATTTAAAATATTTCACACTAAAGAGGTTACCTGTAAAATGAATAATTGCACACTAGCTGACAGTGGTATACAAGAATTAGATTAGGGGTTAAAAATCATCGCACTGTGAGGCAGAGGATTTCAGGTCATGCAGACCTCCAAGTTCAAGTCTCACTTCTAATAAAAGCTGGCATTGTGATTGTGGACAAATTCATCTACAACTTGATTCTCTGATGTGTAAAATGGAATAAAAATTGACTAAGAGTTAGGATTTTCACACATGTGTCAGCATGTGCATGCATGAATTTGTGTGAACACACGCGTGCACACACCGCCCCCCAAGGGTGTCCTATCCCCCATCACAAACCCACAAAGGAGACAGGCACTCTATGAACTGCTGCTGTACATGCATAATGACATGTGAACATCTCTCCAGTCGCATTTCCACATTGTATGGACATCTTCACTCATGTTCTCGCCTCCTCCCCACATTATGGGCCATTGCGGGCAGAGCTGTGCATGTTCAGCGCTCTGACCTTGGGACCTAATGTATGCCTGCACAGAGTAGAACCGAATTAACTGTTACATGCAGTTGGAGACAGCAGCCCATAACTCCTCTGTGTCAATATAGTTTTTCACGTAATTCAAACATAAAATGATGAGTATGCACTCCTGTTAGATTTCCTTCCTCTACTTTTGGCAACTTCATAGGTAGAAACTTAGTTATGATAATCAGCTGGGTTTTTTGCTACTTTGAAAGTTTAAAATTTTAAATTAGTCCACAATTTCATCATCCTTGGGCTCATCCAGGTACCATTCCGAAAATGTAATTTGCTTTGCTATTAAAAATTAATAAAAATAGAATTGTGAACACTAGGTTAGTTTCTTTTTTGACTCAATATGCAATAAATGTTCTGTATGGCCATGTAAAAAATTCAATGACTGATTTCTAACCAGAAGCAAATTTCCTCATCTATAATTCTTTATTTAAGAGTAAAGAAATAAAAATATTTTTGCCAGATTGAAAATCCATAGGAAAGTTATAACATAAATTAGATTTTGTAGTAATTGCTCAGGATCATTTCCTTTTTTAAAATGAAATCCGAACTTTTAACAACCTGCCAAGACTATCCATCCTATTTGCCACAAATCTGATTAAATCTGATTATTTCTATTCTCATTCTCTTTCTCTCTCCCTCCCTCCCTCCCTCCCTCTCCTCCTCCCTCCATACACTTCAAAATCATGGTCTAATCCCAATCACCCATACAAGCTGTACCTCCAGTATCCTCTTCACAAGATGTGTCAAAAGCAGTTGCCCAGAAGTGGTTCCACCAGCCCTAACTTGAACCTTGATGGGTTCCTCAGTGCAGAGCAGCAGACTGTAAAAACTTTTGCAAACATATAAGTCATATAATCAAGTTTCAAGTTTCCCTCCCTAAACCACATCCATTCTCCTTTTGAAATACTTTCCTCTTTTCTAGTCTTTAATTTTAAATCACTAGGCTCACAGACCCAGAGGCCTGAATGATTCTGGCTTGAATGTACTCATTCCATCTGTTAGAGTCAAATCAGGACCTGAGAATCCTTGTGTTCCCTGAAAGGTCCAAGATGCCTGAGTCTTCGGAAGCCCCCCAGGTGATCCTGAAGCACACACAAGGCTGACCAACTCTGTTCCACCCTTCAATCTGGAGTCCAATCAGGAAGATTTTCTTTGTGGCTTTTTGTTGTTAGGAACCTGATGGAAGACCCCCAATCCGCTGCTGTTCCCAGGGCCAGGACTGTAGTGGTTTAGTGTCTAAGCACATGTCTGAATGGAGACATTTCCATGTCATAAATACTACTATTTGGGTGAATAAATTACTTTCCTCTGGTAATTTCATCTGCCTCCCTATAAATTTAAATTTTGAATTTGTATTGTACACAACCACACATACCAAGGCAATGAAAGAAAAAACATCTATCTTTATAAAAAAAAAAAAATCACTGGAGTGTCCAATAACCCCACCTGCCTGAAGCCCAACTTGCAGCTCAATTCTCTACATTTTACAAGAAAATCAGAATGGAGGAATGAATAGTTCAAGGCAATTAACAGGAACAGTGAAAATAACAAAAATATTTTTAACAATTATCCTTACTAAACTAGTACTCTGTCAAATGCATCATATGTATCATTTAAATCTCACCACAATTTCTCTCATTTCATGGATAAGGAAAAGGAAGTGCAGGTAGGTTAAGCACGAGGCCCAGGGGCTTACTGGTAAGAGCTGGGTCTCCAACTTAAGTGTCAGACTTCAATCCCACAGAATCTAACTTTCTGTACTGATTTCTAGACCATCGAGTCAGATCTGATAAAGTGAAGGTTTGCTAATAACAGGTATAAAGAGATATATTCTCATGGCTTCTTGATTTTGAGTAATCCAGAAACCTCTCCCATAAATCAGGACATGACGGCTTGGATGCTGAATTTGTGAGTACCTTAAATGTCTCACAAATTTATTGGGGGGCTCATTTTCTTCCTTCCATAGAAGAAAAATTATGCAATGTAACCTGAGTACCTCAGGCCTTGAGGCAAACAGTACCCTCTTTTATATATATGTGTGTATATATATATTTAATTGTTCATTCTTTTATTCTTTCAAAATATTAGTAACCTCATTTTTAACTGAGGTAAATTTAGGATACCCTCATCACTCATTCATTTTTTTCTTTTTTTTAATATTAACTTTTTTTCATTTATATATATTTGACATCAATTGTAGTCCCCATGTATTCCCCATCACCATATCACCAGTGCACCATCACCTCAGTCCCCCGTGCTCCCATCTGCCCTCAACCCTCCCCCTCTTCCCTCCCCACCAAGTGTCCCCAATTTGTCCTTGTTTTTTCATTTTTGGTTTTTGTGTCTTTATTCAAATAGTACCCTCTTAAGTAATGGAACCATGAAAGCCGCAAGATCCGAAAAGAAATAGTCATGAGCCAACTGCCTCAATATCAAGGCTTCTTGGTTGAAAGCTAATGCTAGCCTTTATTCTTCAACAATTATTCACTCATTCCAGAAAAATGAGTGTTGGTTTCAGCTTTGGAATCAGGTGCTTATTTTAAAGTCACCAGATGGCCTGAAGATAATTATCAACTCTTCATCAGCACCTTCCATTTCAAGTACTTCATCACTATTGTCATTCCTCATTGTTCTATATCTCTGCAGCCCATGGAAAGCTTATGTCAGAATAGGCCAAGACTGGGAAAATGGGCAAAGTTCAGAGGAGGAAGAAGAAGGAAGGGATCAAACCCTTAACAAGTTTCTTTGCATCAAAAGTTACAATCAGGGCAGAAGTCAAAGTGGTTGGAGAAGTCGCGTGACCTCCAGTAAACACACGAAGTTCATAGATTCCAGGCCACAACTGGGGGTGGCTGGAAAAGCAGCTCCTTCACAGGCCATAGGTAAGGTTCAAATGTTCTACTAGGCTGTTCCATTCTGCTTGCTAGCTGCTTGGTTGCTCTGCACCTCAATAGTGATGCTCCCCCAGTCATACTTACTCTGCTAAAGTCATGATTTGTCAATAAGAAAATTAAAATTAATTTACGTGCACACAGAAATAGATTACATTGCTCATATAAATTCAATAGTCAATCTAAACTACATAGTAGTAATCTCATTTTATTTCAGGTTTGCTCAATCTTGGCACCACTAACATTTTGAACTGGATAATTCTGTTTGAAGGACTCTCCAGGCATGGCAGAGTGTCTAGCAAAATTCCTGGCCTCTCATCAGATGCCAAGAGCAAACCCCTCCCCAAGTTGTGACAACCATAAAATGTCTCTAGACATTGCCAAATGTCTCTAGGTAGAAAATCAGCCCTGGTTAAGAATCATTGCTCTATTTGCTCATTTTGTTCTATATCACAGGTCTTTAAAAGGCAAATGTAATACTTCTGAACTACAAAGTAACTCTAAATAATTAGCCATATACCATGTGACCATGAGTCTTTGATTCTCACCAATTCAGATGTCAAATGCCCTGCTTTTCTTATTCTGGTGTAATTATTGTATTTAATTGCTCTTGTAAAGTACCAGGTCCTATGTGATTTCCATCTCTCCATCTTCTTTTTCCAAACAACTGAAACCCTTGAATCCACCTATTTTTAGACTTAGCTCCAACCTCGTATCTTAAGTTGATAAAAAGGTACACTAGCCTAATGGTCTCATAAACAATATCCTGTTACTCCTGCAGTTTACCATCCAACCACATCCTTCTGACAGAGTTTTGAAAAATAGGGCATATGCTTTAACTGGAAATGAAGCCCCCACTTACCACTCACTGTTGATTATTTAAGTTCTGTCTTGTTCTTATAGTTTTACCATCAATCTCATAGAGCATGCTCCTCTTGGAGCATGACCCTGAATTATTCTTACCAGTCTCAACTCAAAATGTGTGATTGTTTCATCCTTATGGAATTGTTGTTGTGACTGCTTAACTCCAAATACTACCTGCTTTAAAGTTGGTCATCATTGAGCTTCCACAGCTGTCAACACAAGCTGTCTGAACCTTATCACACCTACCAGAAGCCCAGAAGCCGATGGCTGCTTTAGGTTGCTACCACCTGTGATTTCCCCAACACTCTGGATGCCGTGCTCAGTCTGCCAGTTTCATCCTGCGACTGGAGGGTTTTCAAATCCAGGTCTTTGCTCCATGCTCTGTAGTTACCCTAAGTAGGCTATGACACTGAGACCTACACTGGACACTAGAATTAGTATTCAATTGGCTCTTCTAGTTTACTCAGGTTTTACTTATACTTTACGCCAGAATGTTACTTTTCTAGTTAGATTATCCAAAGAGAAGTGAAGATTAAAAAACCAACAGGCACAGGATCTCCAGTAAACCCTTCACAAAAAAAGGCAATATTTAAATGCATTATCCTTTTTACACCCACATAAATGAAATACCTTTCCACTTCTCACTCCTATCAAACATTTAATTGCATCAATTGCTCTACTTCATCTTTTTCTTTCATCATAGCCATAGTGGCTGTAAAATTTAAGTATAGATAACTAAGAAAGAAGTCAGAAAAAAACATTAAAAACTTTATAAGTGTCAAAATCCACCAGATGACTTTAATTTTAGCATTTGCATACACTGAAATTATGCTTATTGTGTAGAGCACCTCAACAGATCCCTCTAAACAGTCCTCTGCCTCCATGTTGCATCCAAACCACTCTACTTAGACATAGATGCTGGCTAGGTTATAGCCTTACCCACAATTAATAACCACACAGGGCCTTCACACAAACAAGACCCACTAAAGTGCAACAAATACTTCCAGAACTTCCCAGAAGTTGGGTAGAAACCCCCAATACTACGTGGATTCTTTATTCCACCAGCTCTCAGCATAATTAGGGTGAGTGAGTGCACCCACTCTAGTGCATGGACTGGGAAATATGCAAACTGGTTACAGCACTGTAACAGCAAAAAAAATTAGTCTCAATCACACAAAGCCAACTGCTCCCAGTGACAAGCAATGCTTTTCAAATTGCAGATCATAACCTACAGGACTGGAAAGAATGACCTATTAAGTTCTCTCCCCAATGAATATACTGAAATTAATTTCGGACATATTGACAGCATTTTTTTTTCTTTTTACAGAATGGAAGATAAAATTTCATAAGGTAGTACAAGCAAAGAGATAGGTAGATGGGAAAAAATAGATATATTCAATGACTAGTTATTGAGTTCATACCACATGCCAAGTACTTTTCTAGATACTCAGCTACATCAGTAACTATAACATATAAAAATCCCTGTAATCATGATGCTTACTTACTAGAAGACTTTACAGAAATGTAAAATGCATTTCTGGGCCTAAGTTAAAGACTTTTTAAAGTTTGCAATCCATTATTTATCGTAGAGAGATTCCAGGGCATTCTCTCTACCACTCCAAAAAGAGTACACCGAACCAAGGATTGCCCTGTCACATTGGAAACCCCAGATAGGGGTGAAGTGGAAAGAACAGTCTAAGTCACCTCTACCCTTCCAGGTCTACTGTCAAGGTCAGGTGAAGCTTCTTGAAGTTACCCTCTCTTTGTTCATTTTGCATCTTCCCTTCTATCTACTGCCCACAGTTCTATAAGATGAGTCACTGAAAGGGAAGGAAAACTGCAAAATGAACCCAGTCTAGGTGGATAGTCCCTAGTAGTATAGCAGATGGAGAGGTTTTATTTTAATTTATAATAAATATTCAGGGCTAGAAGCAGGCAGACCATTAAAACTGTGTTAGCCTATTCTCTTAGGCCAGTTAAACAACATATCTACATATAGTCTTCCCCAATCTCTTCAGTGATATCTTAATGAGTATTAACTAATATCCAATTTAATATTTTCCACATAATGATTTGCTTATTTAATTTGTAGCAGCTATAGTTCACATCAAGTTGGTCTCTCATAAGGCCCCAACATTGTGTCATGTACTCTCTCATCTCCACAAAGACCCTAAAAGAGAGGAATTATCGTCTGCATTTCACAAAAGAATATGTTATCATTTATAGAGATCAAATGATTTGTCCATGGTTATTCGGCCAGAAAATGGCAGAGCCATTTTAACCAATGCCACATAATTCCACAGAAAACTGACTATGTCCCTGTTAAAGTGAGGTTCACTACCAGATGGAAAAAATGACAAATTCTTCTCAGAAAACTTACATGACAAGCTTATGTGTCCCACTACTTGCTCTCAGTCATTCTTCAATATTTTAATGATCATTCATAAAGACTACAAATAAACCATTATGCTTAGAACTGAAGTGTTAACACAAGTACTTTTTCCTACCTTTGCTACAATAGGTTTAAATATGCATTTGCTTAAAACATTTTGATATTTGCTGCACTATATCCTTTTACAATCTTTAAGGAAGAGTAGGAGGATAAGAGAACAGACTGTGGGTCCAGAGGGTCTAGTTCCAAACCCCCTGCTCATTAGTTGTGTGGCCTTGGAAAGGCGATTTTCGGTTTCCTCATCTGTACAATGGGACTAAAACATTAATTATGTAGAAAGTTGTTTTGAGGATTAAACGGGATATTGTACATAATAAACTTCAAATACAAAATGAACACTGTAGTTGCTATTCTTATAATTAATATATCCTAAGAATCACTGGCTCACCATTCTACAAGGCATTATTAAAGTGCTATAGTTTACCAAGAAAAGAACAAAAGAGTAAGTTTGGGTCACAGAGGGAAGGGCAAGAGGGAGTAGGAAAGAGTCTTTAAATTGAAATTCTGTAAGAACAGAGAATTATGTCTATTCCATCATCTGTCCCTTTATTTCCCAATTGCGCGGGTTGCTGATAGATACACAGTGGATGTTATTGCCTAACTGATGCTGTTTTTGGAAAGCATTACACTTCATAAATTATTTGAAAAGGAACCATTTTGATTTTATGCTGATATATGAGATATCTTTGCTTTGCAATACACAACCAGCATGTTTATTTACTGACCAGAGGCCAGTACCATAGATTTGCACAGAAAAGAAAAATCATAACCATTGTTAAAAGAAAACTCCAATTAATTTTGCAGCATAAGTCTATGTATTGTTTTAAACAACTGTCTCAAATGTTCACCAAATGAAAAGGTCAAGTGTATATCAATATAAAAGAATACAAAGGTCCCCACCATCCATTAGCCTATCCTGCTAATAAGGCAAGAGTATGTTTAAAGTGCATCTCCTCATAATCAAATTCTTTACTTACAAATGTCATTCTGAATGGACACTTTAAAGCTGATTAATTCGTGTCCCTTTCTCATATGCAAATATAAAACTAAAATGCATACCTCTGGTAGATTTCCTTGTTGGTGCTTAAAGTGCTAATTCCCTACATATCTACTATCTTCAGCCCTAGCAAAAACAGTTGTCCTTCAATTTGTGTGCTTCTGTTGGTTAAACATACTCATCTTTTCTTCAGAACAATTAAGTGAACAATTAAATGCTTGAATGTAGAAGGTAGAAAACACTGTCACTGCCTTTGTCAAAAAGTCAACATATTAAATAAGTTGCACATACAAATGTACCCAATTAACATCTTAATTAAGGGTAACAAATAATTAAACTGATGACATTTTAATTAATTTCCTCAGCTGTAAATAGTCTGATGAAAATTATTATTAAATCTTATTTAAAATTTTCCCCTTGCAAAACCAGTGACCACAGACCACCCATGATCAAAAAGATCTCCCCTTTCTGTACTTATAAAGTCATAAAGTCCTATGCATAAGTTTCCAATAAAGTTTCTCAGTCTTATGAAGCAATTTTCTGCATGTATTGTGCAAGCAGCAATACAGTTATATAGTAATTATGTATCACAAGGTATTCCTTTATGCCTTGTGCAAAGACAGTACTAAAGTACTTAAAGGATGAATTCTACAATAAGGCTCATACTCAGTTGTTAAATCCATATCAACCATTTTGCAACCCATAGAAACGGTTGCAAGATTCAGCCACATAGTTTCCATGATACCCAATTTTCATATTGTCACAGGTCTATAAGGTCTGTCCCTACTTTAGAGACGCACAAGGGTGGCAAATTGTGGCCTGGCTCTAGTAATTCCTCAAAACAAAATTAGATTGCATTCAGTTTATTTTTGAAAATAAATAGGGACCATCTGATATTTGGAAGCAGAGTGGGGTGACAGGATGGATAATGGTATGATGGCATGCAAAATGATGCCTATGTCCAAGATGTCAACAGACATTTGTCAAAAAACAAAAACAAACAAACAAAAAAACCAGAATCAGCCTTGCTCTCAGGATTTAACAGAAATAAATAAGTTATTATTTTACTTTTTGTCCATATTGAATGGAATACATACTAAGGGAGAGTTCTTCATGTGAAATCCAAATTTAACTGAGAGTTAAAAAGTAGGTAAGCATGCTTTTAAAAGAGCAGTATTCTTAAGATGAATTCACCTTGAGAAACATTTCTGTGGTATCTGATATAGGGTGAGCTATCGCAAAAACAGGAGAAATTTGGTGGTAGACAAAGCTTTAGGTCCCTGAGGGGAAACAGACTGAACCTCAGTCAGCAAAAAATAGCAGCCTCGGGAGACAAGTGTTATACTTTGATAAGTCATACCTGGAGTTGAAAAGTTACTGATCCATTGTTTAATCCACTAGGCCTTCACTATTTTTTAATTATTTAAATAATAAATAGGTTCAAAGGATAGAAAACGTCTCTCTATTATGGCTTCCCCTTCAGATGCTGAAGAAAGGCCTGTTGGTCCTTGGGAAAGTGAATCCAGGTTGGGGGTGGCAGTGGCACTCTGTCTTAGAAGAATGGGTATAGAAGGCACTTGGAGCCCATTCGAGGTTTCTCTAGGGAAAAATCCCTGAAAGGAAATGCAGTTCCAGAGATAGGCCTTGGGAGATTCTCCAATGCAAAAGTGTGTCTCAGATAAAAGAGTGGGCCTGGGAGAAAATGAGTGTCTCCTGGCTCAGGGAGGCAGAAGAAAAACGGGACAGAGATATCACAGCCTGAGAGACCAATAGAGAGAAGAGGGAGGAGAACAAATTCTAGCTTTGGGAAGTAAAAGTGATTCAACCTAGCTGAGAAATCTGAAAGGTTATCACCATCAAGACATACATTCTCCTTGAAATTTTAACTCCTTATCTTTTAATGAACAGTATTAAAATTGAATATTCTCATTCCATTGCCCAAAAATTCACTCAAGAGGCATATCAGTTCCAGTACAACTTAGCTAGAGCTACTCACTCCCTCTTGCAAAAATAGGCCTCTATTCACCTCCAGTTGCTCGAAAGTCTCATTATCATGCTGGGGTCACTCACTGCACAGCAAGTATCTACCCTAGTCCATCCTCTATCACCTCCTGGTCTTTGATATAGGGGCCTAGACAGAGATCCCCAGTTGCCCATCAAGTCAAAGAAAGATCTCCAATTTAAAAAGGGGTTTGCTTAGGGGACATGAAAGGGGAATAGAAACTAATCACTCCAACACCCTTGTAAGGTTTTTGGTATACATGAGGATAGTATCTCTCTAAGTTAGAGCCTACTTTTTGGGAATAATTTTGTTATTATGCTATTTAATTGAAAACATGCAATTAGAATACCCTTACTATAAGGTTTAAATATCTTAGGCATTCAATTCAATGATACTGAATGTAGGACTAAATAGAACAATGCATGAAAACTGGACAGCCCACAGAAATGAACAGGGAGAGCTAATCAATGCTTCCCTAGAGGTTTGAAAGACTCCCTGCCTCTAATGAGCAAAGCTGGATTTTGAAGCATCCTCGCACAAGTGCCAAGAGTAAGAAAGCTGCCTTCCTACTGCAGGGTGAGGGGCCTTTGGTGGCCCTTCTAACTAAGGGTATGTTTTAAAGGGATCATGATTCCTAACACTATTGTCTATCTCTCATAACGCTCTGTGCAAGCTTGGCTGGCTATTTCTCTGCTATCCACAAATACAGTGTAATTTTCTCCTGGTCTGTTTTAGATAAGCAACTTCCCACATGTACCTTATGCCTTCTTCAGCTTTCCCTAGGGGTTAAGTCTACTCTTTGCCCCTTACAAGAAAATCAATTTAGCGCTTTTCCAATATCCTCCAACCTATATTTATTTACCATCTCTTAGACGCTGGCTCAAAATACCTCTTTGTAGAAGTACTTCTGAATTAACTCACATAACCCAGTTTTGTTGTTTTCTTCTTGGTAATCCTGAGTCCTTAAACACTTCTGAGTAAAGACTTTGGCATACATTTTATGCCATGTATTTTGAGTTTTGCATATTTGAGTGCCCCAAATTGAAATTTATTTCTTTATGGATATTTCGCATTGACGTAATGTTGGATTACATCACTGTTTGCATTTTAGAAGTGGAGGATTCCTTCTTCAGATGGTGTTGCCATGGAGCACCCACCACCAAAACATCCATGGTCCCCCACCACGATCCACTGTGTTCCTTCCCTGTTTTCCAAACTGAACTGTAAAAAGTGGTTAAGTAAGTGAAAATAGTATAGATGAGTTCAGAAAGCCTTGCTGTTCTAAGATACGATGTGTCTACTCATGCCCATCTTGGAACTAAACTGCCAAACACACAAATGTGGCCCATCCACTTGTACCCAAAATGTGGTCAGTGAACCAGCATCTTGCCGGAGATGCAGTCTCAGATGCCAGCCAGAACCACTGAATCAGAATCTGCATTTTTACAAAATTCCCTCAGTGATTTGTATGAATAAAATTTGAGAAGCACTGATTTTTTCCCCACACCAGGAATAGAAAAATTTATAGGGAATATCTCTTGAATGACTGAAATAGAGGAACTAATTTAGGTGTCTCTCTTTCTCCCCAGTCAAACTGCTAAATAAGAAGTGCCTTTTCTACTAAAGGAATTTCAATTCTCATACTACCTCTGTGAAATAAGAATATAGACATAGAACAAACGGCTCAGAGGAGAAACAAATTACCACCTGGATGGCTCGACCTCTATGGAAAGCTGTATGGAGGTTCTTCAGTCTCCCAAAAATGGAGCTACCATATGACCCAGCAATCCCACTCCTAGGGGTCTAACCAAAGGACACAAAAACATTAATTCAAAAGACTACATGCACCCCTGTGTTTATTGAAGCACTATTTATCATAGGTAAGACATGGAGTCACAAATGCCCAAAACAAGACAACTGGATCAAGAAGATATATATACTATATATATACTATATATATATATACACACACACACACCATGGAATACTATTAAGCAATCAAAAAAGATAAACTAATGCCATTCGCAGAAACATGGATGGAGCTTGAAGGGATTATGCTCAGTGAAATAAGTCAAAAGGAGAAAGAAAAATACTGGATGGTTTTAATAGAAGGAATATAGGAGATCAAGGGAAAAAATAACAACAACAAACCAAAATAAAAATAAGCAGACAACTATAAATCAGAGACATTCTGCAGGGAGAGTGAGGGATTGGGATCAAAACAAGAGTAAGAAGAGCACAAGGGACTAAGGTGATGGCGCATGGGTGAACTGGTGGTAGAAATTCTATGGGGACTACACCTAAGAAAGCAAATATTGTAAGAAAAATAAATAAGTGTTTTTAAAAAGTAAAAAGAAAAAAATTACCACCTGGAAAAAATTAATAAAGAATTGGTATGACCCATTGCAATAGCAAGGACCACAAGGCAGACAGGTCCCTAAAACCAGGAAATGTCCTCAAAAGTGGGACCAGAGCAGGAGGATGTAGAGCAGGGCTTAGCAGAGGCTAGAATTCATGAGAACCAGACCAGAAAAAGAAGAAAAAGGCACAGGCTATCTCTGGTCTTAACTAGAAATTTCAATCTAAGTTCCAAAGTCTCTTTGTCCCTAGCATTGGTTTGCCAAGAGCTAGACTAAGTGTCCACCCTACATTACCTCATTCAGCCACAACTGTAATAGTGTTATTATCCCACATCAAAGTAGAGTAACTGAAAAACCAAAAAGATTACTAAACTCACCCAAAACACATCACTGACAGTGACAGACATAGGATTCAAAACCCACTGGCCCAAGCTCGGCATTTTGGACCCTATGCTCTGTGTCCCCTAGCTAGTCCAGGTCAGGAAAGTACATGTGGCCTTCGTTCCACAGCGTGAACTCAGTCATCCCAACTGACCTCTTGGCTGGCTTCACAGAGCCCAGAATGGAAGAACCCTTGGCTACCGGTGCACACTCAAGTCTGAAGTAGACAGTCCCTTCCTGAAAAACCAGGTCATCATCACAGCTAGTCAGGGAGACATATGAGACAACATTATGAAGTATTGTCTGAACAGGAGTTTTTATTTTCTTACCCAGTCAGAAAGTGCTATGTATTACAATTAACATCAAATTCTAGAAAAAATAAAGCACTTTTCCTTCCCTTGGGAATAACATATGCCACCATGACCAAATGTGTGGCCACCTGGCCCCTCCACATGGAATGTCTCTGAGGAAGGGGCTCATTAAGATAGCACTGGAGACTATATTCTGAAGGTCTGCAGCCTGAAATGGGGTTCTGTTTTGGTCCTCGGAGCCCGTGCTATCCCAGATGCTTTCTGTAGCAGTGACCCAAGAGACACCTTACACATTTCTACAAAAAAAACCCTCACCATCCAAGCTCATGGTTGCTCCTGAGTATATCAACCAAGCATGACCAGAAAATCCCGCACTACCTGCACCCTGGGCTTACCCTTTATTCATTTGCATTCCAAAGCTTTTTAATTCTGAAGAAAAAAGTTTCCCCCCAAAAAAGTTTTAATATCAGCTGTTCCTAGGCCACTTTTAAATTACTTCTTACTATTTCTCACTTGCTAATTGTTGAATTTTCATGTTTATTTTTAACCTTGAAAACAGGGAAACTGCTATCTCTCCTCTACTTCCTACCACCTCAGGAGAAAAGTGAACAAAGTGGAAAAACTGGCCAGATACATGGAGGCAATAGCAGGGAGCAAAGCAGACATTTTATAGTCTTTCAGACCCCAGCCCCAGGTGGGTTTTGCCACTTACTGTCCCTTTTACCAAGCTCGTCAACTTCAACGAACCTCCTTTTCTTCATTTTTTAGATAGAATATAGCATACTACTCACCTTGCAGGGCTAGTCTTAAGAGTAAAAGACAGTGGAGTTAAGGCACCTGGCACTACATAGAAATCCAAATGAAGACAAAGATGATGGTGATGATGGGGGAAATGACAAGACAGGGCAGAGGGTGAAGGGAGCAAAGTGAGCTAACAGCGATAGATGAGTTTACAAAGAAAATATTCTACCCACCTGATAGACAACTTCATTCTGCTTTGAAAGACACGAGAGCTAGATGAGTAGCTCCACTGTGACCCACATACTATCCAATCTGACTTCAATTTACCTCCACCTTCAAACTCCACTGTAATCGATAGTTGATCCCAGGGGAAGGCTGACCTAATGTGTCCTTGGGTGGCTTTTCGCTTTGCCAGTTTGTTTTTGAGCTCCTTTTATAAATGAGTGTTGACATTATGAGACAGAAATTATTCCTCTAAATTAGAAGCACATTTGATGACACTTGAAGAAAACAATTAAAAGATCCCTGAAGATATTTTCCAGAGGAAAACCATGAATAAAATTATTTTTTTCAGACATGGTTTATGGAACCAGAGTTCAAATGCTCTATGATACTTGGGTTCTCAACAGTTTGGAAACATTTGTCAGTCAAAATTAAATTAGAGGCATTCCATTTGTAAAATAACAAATTAGTTGATGTTATTAGGATGAATCACAAAAATTTCCTTAAAGCTCTTGAGTTTCTCAAGGAGTTTAACACCTCTCATTTTCTCAATGTGTGCAGCAGATCACATTAATCACAAGACCATAACCCACTTACTTAAAGGGTATATTACATAAAAGGTCGCACAACCTGCTGTGAAATGCTGTATCTTTAGCATTTGGATCGCTTGGGACGTTGAAAGGAAGAATTCATTAATGAAGTGTGAGGCTCATTTTATTTATAGTCCACAGGAAAGGCATATTTCACGGCCATCAGAAGCACTTCTGCAGGCAAGAAGTCACAGTTAATCCAAGATCCGTGCACACAGTGAGGAGACCCATCCTGATGTCCCTGATGGTCAGAAACATCGTGAAAGAGACAGAAATTTCATTTCTGAAAACTGGCAGCAGAGGGATTGTGTGGGAGAAGGTCAAGTCCAGATCACAGCTGGAGCTCTTGAAAGGAGGGACACCTTCCCCACCCCAGCCAGGAGGGAAAGTGCAAAGGTGGGTTTGGCCGCAGGCTAGTTTCAAGGTTTGGAGACAAATGAGATGGTTCTAGACAGATGCATTCTATTTTCTGTGAACTCTTGAGAGATGAAAGTTGAGGTGAACAGTGACTGGATGGTATACAGCAGGTTAATTGGCACACGGAGGACAGTAAGGCGATTTGAAGTAGGTGAGTGTGAATTGAAAGGTTCCTGAAACTTATCAGTCCACTTCCGAGCACTTCTCCTAGTGGATGGGCCTCCTGAAGCCTTCATTGATTTTGTGTCGCCAGCCCCTCGCCCAGCTCCAGGTACAAGTCACTATTCATCAGTGTCCTTTGAGTTCAATTAGGCCCAACAAATTCTGAGGCTATCTGAGCAAAAACAAACTTTAAATAAACCCTAGACATATTTTTTAGTTTGCACAATGTAATTGTTTTGATAGTGAACTCCAATGTATTCACAAAATAAAACCTGAGACTGGGCGTTGCTTCAAGGTTGGTCAGGAGTAACAGGACAGCCCAGGAGAAGGGGTCCAAGAGCATGGGTGGGTGCTGGGGAGACTGGATGTGGAGGGAAGAGGGCTGAGTGTCACCTCAGCTGGGCACAGCCCTGAGGGCAGCAGTTCCTGAAGCAGGACCAAGAGAACAGGCAGCAGCAGCCACACATCCTGCTTCTCTAGGAAAAGGGTGCTTTGCAGGCTGGAATTCGGAGAAAAGCTTTGAAGGAAAATGTAGTGGGGCAATCAGGCTCAGAGCAGCAGGAAGCTGGAGTGCCCGGAGGGTGCAAGCCTCCACTCCCAGCCCCCAGCAAATCTTTACGCTCTCTGGACTCTCGCTGGTCTTCTCTTGTGGCCTCTTTGTAAACTTGCAGCTTGTCTTCTCACAGCCATCTTCCCATAGCTGTCTGAGGGATGCCATCCTTATAGCCCCTGCCTCTAGGCTCAGGTGTGTACACTTGCGCATGCCCACACCATACTCCAGGTGTCCACTATCAGGCATGTGTGCCCCTTGCCCACGATCCCAAGTCCCATCTGCATTAACATGATTAAGGCTACAGGTGATTGCCACAGAGACCAGTGGCATAAAAGCCTGATTAACTCATTTACCCTACAGAAATCCATGGTTCTGAGAGACCAGCTTTCAAGTTTTACAAAGAATACTCTTATCCGCAATTCAGAAATACAACAGAGCATGCCAACTCTCTCTCTCAGGAGCCAGCTTCTTCCCCAACATGCAGCCCTTCCAGCATCTTCTTACTGCTGCCATGGAATGCATGATGCTTCAGCTATTTCAAGTGGTTTCCTGGTTTAAAACCACATGTGGTTTGATGTTTCAAGCTTTGGACAGGATGGCCCCTCTCTTTGGAAGGCCTCTCTCTCATCCCCTCCATTATAAACTCCTCCTCCTCACCTCCTCTGCAAAGCCTGCCCTTTCTCTGCAGTAGAGGAACCCACCCCTACTCAGCCCTGGATCAAAGCTCCTGGCTTGGAAGAAATCACATGTAATTTAACCTTGCTCCTAATTGTTATAAACAATTAACATGCAGTAAGATGCTCAGCTTATTGAACTGAATTGTGTCACTCATCTACATTATAGACAAATGTGTGTTCTAAGGTATCTGACATTTTTTTTCCAACACAAGAACTAAATCTTTTTTTCCTTTTAAACTGATTTCAGAACCACTAGACATGCACAATTGTGTTTGCACTAAAACTTAAGACAGAAATTTTACATTAAAAAAAACTGATATTTTCTTTGGTTCTACCAGTTTTTATAATTCGGACAGTCCAGTTATATGTTGATATTGACTTAAATATCCCTAAACTATTACTAACACACAGGGGATATGGAAATAAGACTCTGCTCTTTCTCCCAAAGTGGGAACATTCAGGCGCCCCTCGAAGCCTTAAGGTGGCGGTTTTGAGTAAATAAAAGGGAGTGGTACTTTCCACCGCAGGTAGCAAACATGAAACTCTTTATTCTGAAAGTTGGTACAAACTTGGAAATACAAGTAGGTTCCACGAAAGACTGCGCTGTAAGCCGGGACAATTCCAGCATGTCACTGAGTAGAAATGAGAGCATCCGCCTGGCCGCAGGACACACCCGCTCCTCACCCGCCACAGTGGGCCTCTGGTATCCCCGCAGGGCACAGCCAGGTGATGGCTCTCCCTCAACATGGTGCTCCTGCTGCTCTTATACTCTCGAGTCTTGTTTGGGAAAATGTCCTTTTCTGACGCAAGATGTTGTTTTACATTTAATTCATCCCACATAACTGTCATCAATCCTATCCAATCAATTATCTTCCAAAATAGTTACTTCACTGAACAAGCAAATGAGCAATATCAAAGAAGTACATGCCCCAACCATGAGCTGAAGGTCTTTCTAAACCATTTATTTGGGAGGGAAAAACTGAGTTATCAAGTACACTGAAGTAGATAACTTGGTACACTGAGTCATTTGCCTACGGGAGAAGCAAAAGGAAAAAGCAAAAAGAATTTAGAACTGAATGACGGGCCTCACAAAAGTTGTATTCACAAATTTTGTCCTGTACAGACCTCAAAATTTCACTCAATAAACAATGTTTTGCATACAACATATGCAAACATAAAATTTGCATATAAATGGGCTTAAATCACACATCAGGATTATTTTAGGAAGCAAAAAAAGATAAAATTAGTCCCTCCTTCTTAGGCTCCTTTTAATTTAATATCTAAGGGGATCTGTGCACCTGGAAGAAAATCAAGAGATCCCGTATCTTGATGACATGGAACAATGGAGCAGTACGAGCAGAGCTTGTAGCTCTGCACAGGACAGGAGGGAGGTAGAAAGCCAAGGATCAGGCATGCTGGATGACTACCTGATGTTTAATAATCACCAGTGCCCACCAGTGTAAGATATGGCTACTTTTAGCAAGGGTTATTCATCTTTACAGGGCTGCCATGTCTTAGAAGGAACTTCCGAGAAAAAGTAGCCGTTCACTAAGATTCGTCACCTCTCACTGACAAACCCATGTATTGGTTACACACATTTCAGGAACTCTGTGCAATCATTGTTCCTCTAAAGTGGCTATGATGTGTAGACATGAAAGTTGTTTGACCAGTGTGCATTAGCAACTGAATTCCTCCCTAGTCCAACCCTGAAGATGTCACAAAGGAAAAGAAAAGTGTGTGAATCTAAATATCTAGTATAAAGACTATGTCCTTTCAGAAGGACCATGAAAGGACTCTGGGGAGAAGAAAGATCTGTAGTTGATAGTGGGAGCAGTAAGATGGCATGTATTGAGGAGGTGTGGACCTATTCCCCGAGGTCACATACAGTATGATAAACCAATGTGACCTCAACTTTAAAAATTAAATTATAAGAATAAACACGGGTAGTACCAAATAGGGAAGAGAAATCACACCCAGTAGGGAGACAGAGGAGTGGCATGGCCAGATAGGCAGGGAGTGTATATATGAGGATGTCCTTTATACTGTGAACTTCAACTGCCTCTTACCACTGGAAGAAGAGCAATTGCAACAGTGCTTCCTGCAGCAGCCAGGGGTAAGCAATCTGGGTAGTGCTGGGTAAAGCTAAAAAAAAAAAAAAAAATAGGTGCAGGCTGATTAGCCTGCCCCAAGTGGCCCCCACCAGTCTGTGACTCACATAGTCCCGGTGTAGGCCTTGACAACCACGATAGAAGAGGTGTGGGAAGAGAACAGACTTCAAGCAGATGCAAAGAAGTTTCTTAGTAAGAAAGAACAAATACAAGTTCAAGTTCAGGCCTTGGTGCTATGAACTCTCTGTCCTATGACACAATCAACCTCCCTTCTTTAAACCCAGTCAATACAACACAGGCTAGAATCTGGCTTTGGCTTCTCCCCTGTGATGACACCTCAAGTGGTGGAAGTGGGTTAGGGCTCACAGCAGTGACCTGACATTGGACATGTGCAGTGTAGAGGGGAGATAATACACAGAACAGCCACCTACACTGGATCTGGATTAATCCACTGGATCAGGATTAATGAGAAGAGAAACTGAGAAGTTAAAGTAAGCAAAACAAAAGTCCTCAAAAGGGGGAAGAGAGGATAATGATAACATAAAGCCAGAGCAAGGAGTTAGCAAAAAGACCTCAGTAGAAATACTGAATCTAGAGAAAATAAAGTTGAAACAACTATACAGAATAAATAGCAGACGTATATAGCCAAAAATTGATTGAGTGAACTCAATCAAGAGCAGAGTCAGGGATTTTCCCATCGGCATGGGGAAAGAAAAGGGAAATAAACGTAACAGTTAAGACATGTGGAATATACACATACTCTCATCTTTTTTATCAAAAGCTTCAGTAGAGAGAAATGAAAGAGTTGCAGAAATAACTACTAAAAACGTTTAAGAGTTAAACAATTATGAAAGATCATAGATTTAAAAAAAAAATAGAATGAGAGAGGAAAGGGAAGGGAAGAGAAGGGAAAAAATGAGAGGGAGAGAATGGCCAAAAACAAACAAAATCTTCAAAGACTACTATTCTAGACTTCTTGGATCCATGAATCCCTCTGGCAATTTGGTGACTTCTATAAATCTGTTCTATGACTTCTATAAATCTATTGTTTTCAATGCATAAAACAAGATACATGGGCTTATAATTAAAAGTCATTTAGACTGAAATATAGTTACCAAAATTAAAGTAAAAACATATATGTTCTCCTTTATTAATGTACTCCATAACAAGATTTAGTGAAAGATCTAAGAGGTATTATAATTTTGAATAGCCACAACCCACTACAAGCATATAGCATGAATGAGAAAATCTGTGCTGCTATTGAAATTTAGGGGACTGGTTGTAACTGCAGCCTAATCAATTATTAAGGATACATGGGCCACATCAGAACTGAGTGATAAAAGTAGAAAACAGAGCAAATTTACAGTACAATATCGATGATAAAAATTAAGGACACATTCACATGTTAACCACACTTAACAAGGATACACATACTTAAGAAACCATTTAAGACACATTATCAAAGATACCAGAGTGGATGCTAAGAGAGAGAAGGGAATTGGAGCAGTGATCAGGGAAGATGAAAGAGAAATAAAATAAAACAGGAAGAGGATTTTGCACCAATCAATGATGATGATATGCTACAAACTAAGGAGAATGATTAGCTTAACTATCTGTACCTGAGATCTAATTAAAATAAACTCCACCATTACAGATGATTGGAGGCTAAAAGTAAGAAGTAATTGGCATTTATAGAATAGATAGGAAGAAATTATGAGAGCAAATAGAGAGTTTGCACAAATAAGCATAGATTTGTCAGGTCTATTACTTCTAAAATTGCTGTTTTCAGAGATGTCCTTGCCCCATCTCAAGAGAGAATACTATTGAGATCAGGGCAGGGACAGCCCTCAGAAACAGCCTCTGAAAGGCCAGTCACAGATTATCTTTTCTATCAACAGCTCAGACAAAGAACACCAAGGGCAGACTCAGGTATCCAGGGGTTGTTCAGTTAGTTATTTGGGTGGATATATGACCTCCATCCATACCTCCAAGAATTGGCCAAATATTCTTTCCTGGTCTTTTCACTGTTCCCTAGCGGTAGGTGAGTACAATGAACAGCTAGTTAGTATTCACCCTAGGGTATGTTTTCCAGTTTCTGAGTCACAACCTCCCAACACCAGAGTGACAGCATACCGAACACTCTAAGAAAGTCCTTTCGGTGCCCAAACATGCCAGAAAACATACTTTACAAAAGGAAAGTGACAGGAAAACACAGATCTTCCTCGACCTAGCATAGGGTTACATCCCAATAAACCTATCGTAAGTTTAAAATATTGTATGTCAAAGATACATTTAAGACACCTAACAATGTGGATTGTAGCTTAGCCTAACCTACCATAATATGTTCAGATCACTTACATTAACCTACTGTTGGGCAAAACCATTGAGCACAGTCTATTTTATAATAGACCATAATAGACTATTTTATAATTATAATAAAGTATTGACGATCTCATGTAATTGATTGAATGCTGTACGGAAAGTGAAAAGCAGAATGGCGGTTTACCCAGTGATCATGGGGCTGCCTGGGAGGTAAATGCTGCTGCCCAGCATCAGGAGAGAGTATTTTAGCACCAGCCCGGGAAAAGATCAAAATTCAAAGTACAGTTTCTGGTGAATGCTTATCACTTTCACACCATCTTAAAGTCAAAACATGGCAAGTCATCATAAGGCAGGAGCATCTGTAATGCTGACAGGTGCTTTCCCGCGTGCAGTTCTGGCCAGAGGAGACAGTAGACCGTGAGCTGCTTAACTAAAACGGGTCACAGAAAAGGAAAATGAAGTCTTTGCTTTGGGCTCTCTTGGGTATTCTTCCAGACATTTTTTTGTGAACTAATAAAAACAGAGCTGATCTACATGCAGTTTCTCTTGTCTAAAATTACATGTCTTTTTTGTGACTGTTTGATAATAAGATGCAAGATAAAGCACTTGCAAGCACAGAAAATTAATGGAAAGGCAACACTGAGTGTATGCTAAGTTTAGCCACCACCAGCTACTAAGATGACCTAATTAATTGTTACACAAATGATGGGAGAAAAGAAACACAGGCAAATCTTTTAGACAAAACCACCACTAACTTTAAGTGATGACATTGTTGCAGCAATTCTATGTAAAGCTTATGGCATGATTTTAATACAGTGTCAAACATGCCAGACTGAATACCTGAGGGTAGAAAGTCATTTGTCTCAGAGGGGAAAAAAGAAATAGAATTGAGAAGTGACCTTAGATACTGTTTTAGTAATCATTAATCTGTCTACCTCCTTAATCTCCTCTTTGAGTTTTGCCACAGACTTTTCCCACCAACTGCATTGTAGCGTCACCAAACGTTACATTGCCTTTTCCATGAGGGTCAATGTTACTTAAACAACAAATAGATCAAAGATAAAGAAGGCTTGTCTTCTTATTAGAGCATTCCAAAATTTAAACAATATAGTCCAAATGCTGGATTCTCCCTTCCCCCCACCCCAAAGGATTGATATTGCACTTTGGTGAAATAAAACATGCTTGAAAGTCTGAGGCACACCATTTAGTTATTTTCACAAATAAAAGATGATTCTGAAAATTGACATGACTTCCACAGTTGGAAAGCAAAACCGAAGTAAAGAACAAATACTCTAATGGAATGTAAAAGAACATATTTAATAAAGAGGTTTCATAAAAGCATTGGCTAAGCATGAGAAAACTAGAAAATGGTATTTTAAAGCCTATTAACATACATCTCTTTCAAGAAAACACTAATTTGATACCAGGAGAAGGAGAAGACACCCACCTCCCACTTCGGGGAAGCCCAGTCAACATAGCACAGGCACAGACACTGCTCTTTGCTGCAGAAGCAGGAGAGAATGCCAGGTTCAACACTTGCCCTTGGGTTACCACACTTGGATGACACAATAAACTGGCTTCTGCCATTGTCCTGTGTCCAAATGTAATATAGCAGGAGCTAGTATTTTTTTTTTAATTTTTTAAAGATTTATTTATTTATACATACAAAAGCTGGAGTCTTGTATGTATAGCCAGAGTCACGGGAGGTGAGAGGATCCACCGGAGACAGAGTGGGAAGCAGAACAGGCAGATTGACTGAAGTACACTCCTGAGGATAGCAGCGGGCGAGGCAGGAGAGGTCTGCTGTGCCATGTGGGTCCCCTCCCTGGCCGGCGGCAGGGATCGAACTCATGCTGCATTGGCGGCGCTTTGCTTCATAATGCGTTGCTTAACCCACTGCACCACCAGGGAGGCCCCAGGAACCAGTATTTTAAAAAGGTAAAACAGGGGCCTCCCTGGTGGCACAGTGGGTTAAGCAACGCACTATGAAGTAAACCGCAGCCAATGCAGCACAAGTTCAATCCCTGCCTCTGGCCAGGGAAGGGACCCACATGATACAGCAGACCTCTACTGCCTTGCCCGCTGCTATCCTCAGCAGTGTGTTTCAGTTAGTGCCTGTTCAGAACAGTGCCTATTCTGCTCCCCACTCTGTCTCTGGTGAATCCTCTCACCTCCCTGGACTCTGGCCTGTACCCCAGCTCTTGTATGCATAAATAAATAAATATTGAAAAAAGGTAAAACAAAAATTTACTAACATGTGACAAATAAAAGGTCACATGTCAACATTGTTATCTTAGAAAATAGGGGAAGCAAAGACCTTGGAGAGGACCGGAGCAGGACTATGTAAGGAGGTTCACACACACACACACACCTCACAAGTTACACTGGGGAGCTGCAAAATCCTGAGCCCTCACATCAATAATAAATCTGGAGAAAGTCAAGCTTAGTGAGCTGGCCTTTTTTTCCTCCTCCTCTGGGGAGCTATGGAAAGGCTGCTAGAAGAAAAATAGCAGTTCTCTAGAGAAGCCTCTGGGATCTGGGGTAAATTGAGGGAGGACTGTAAACCTGGGGGAACCCTGTCATGGGAATGGACGTCCTCCCCAACCAGGTCATCATTTAGCATCATCTCACTAGAGGGGAGAAAGGAGTTCAGACAATCTGACAGCTGTGGCCACCTAGGCCTGGCCTGCCTGCTCTCTGGCATATTCTCAGGGATTAGAAAACCACCACTCCCTGCATGCCCCACCCCCACAAAAAATAATAAACCAGCAAAGTGCTTGGCAAGAAAGTCTCAGATATGGGGGGAAAGAGTCACAGACCATCATTATTTCTGAATGATGGGTTGAGGTCACTATTTTTAGTTTCTTCTCTTCACTTTCCTGATTTTGCTTAAATAGTATTGACGATGAATAAGACCAAAAAATAAACATTTTTTTTTATTTAAAAATAAGGAGCAACACTGATGGAGCTTGATGCTAAATGAATTAAGTCAAAGAGAGATAAATATGTGCTTTCGCTTACTTGAAGCATCTTTCTTTAAAAAAAATCAGACTCATGGGACAAAATCTGAGAAAGGGGTGGAATTGGGAGAAGGCAGTGAACAAGCACAAACTTCTAGTTACATAATAAATAAGAACTAGGAATGTAAAGTACAATACAAATGGTACAGCCAACACTAGTGACTGATGGATTTGAACACTGCTAAGAGAGAAAATCCTAAAAGTTCTCATCTAAAGATTCTCTTTTCTTTTCGTGTCTACATGATATGGTGTATGTTAACTAAACATTATGACAACCATTTCACCCAGCTAAGTCATTCTATACACCTTAAACCTACACAGTGATGTCAATTAGTTGTATAAAACAGAAAGAAAAAAACAGTGAAAAAAAGAAGTGTGGTCATAGTATTATCTCACCAGTAGGATTTTTAAGAACCATGAAACTGAATTTGGGCTATCACAAACCATTTAATGTTCCTGTATTCATTAAATAAACGCAACCAATTTGCTACTTTGACCTTTGAGAGGAAATGAGAAAAGAAACATAGAAAGGAGAGAGATATCAAGATTTAGAAAAAATGAGAATAGCATAGGAGGAAACCAGCCTGTGACCAGTGCAGAGGCAGCAGAACCTTGATCATTTAGGGAGTGGTCCTGTCCATGGTCCTGGTTTTCCCTCCCACCGCACACTCCTCCAAGGCAATAACTCATCACTCCAATCATCACCCAATCCTGACAGCCAGTCCCAGTTGTCTACAGTCAGGCCAGTGATTGCAGAGGGTCGGGAGTGAGAATTACGTGACTATGAATGCACGTGCGTGTGTGATCCATGTGTGTGGCCCCCGTGTGTGTGTGAGCGGGTGCATGTGTGCACAGCAGTGCTGTTTAAGCAGAGCTGACACTTAACTCCGACACAAACATCTGAGATGTAAAAGAAAACACAGTTCTTCACTTGAACGTATTTTTCTACCATAAAAAACTGTTAGCAATTTAAGTTAAACAACTACTTCTCTCACACATAAATAAACAAGACAAATACAATGGGGAGCACAATTTACAGGGAGTCCAGGAGAATGCCTGCATTCCTCACTGCTGACCAGGTTTCAGAGGGTCACGGGGTTACTCTGCATGACACTAGGAACAGAAAGGATGATCCCAAGTAAACTGCAACTCAGTGTCTTCCTGTTACATCAGCAGTAGGACAGTTCTGGTCACAGAGATGTTCAAATGTGTGCCGTGGAATAGACAAAGATACAACGATGTAAACCAACTCTAAACTCTAAACATCATTTGTAGAAATGAAAAGAAAGGAACAGCAGTGCCACCAGCTTCACGGCACCGTCATCAGCTGTGTGATAGTCATAGACCCTTCAGCCACCCAGTCAGTTTCTCCAACTATATGCAAGCTGGACCTTTATCATTTGTAGATTCCTTTAGGTTGTAAGAATTCTATGGTTCCAGTTCTCTGCTTTTCTCCCAGAACTAGCATACTCTGGGGACCTGTGAGAGTAGCAGCTCCAGGTAGATTCTCCTGCCTGCAAAGCCCCAAGCCACCTCCTCTGGACCACAGCCCCATCTCTCCAACACCTCCAGTCTGGGGCCGTCTCCACTTGCTTTATCTTCTGCTAACGTCTGGTCCCTTTTCTCCAAGGTCAAAAGAGAAAGATACAGAAGGAAGACCTGAGTTCTTTCTTCCTCCAACTCCCCAGGATGGGGAGAATGGTTGCCCAAGAATCTCCTATTAACTGCAAGTAATTTTATTCACTCTTTTTGCTAGACTAATTATTCTCTGGTCCCTCCCTCCTGTCTTACTAGAGTTAATAGTAAAAGGATTTATTTAACCCGACTGCATTTTATAACCCCTGCTGACTTCCAGCAGCAAACTCCAAACAGCCTCTTACTGTAGGCTTGTCCTAAATGAACCAGAACTATTTTTCCTCATCTAAATATTTTAAACCTAATTGGAACACAGCAAAGCAAAGCAAATTCAAAAGGCAGCTAGAGTAGTTTCCTTATGCCTTGATTTATCAATGTCTGAGGCTGGTCTATTGAAATATAGCTCTTGTTTTACTGTTTTAAGATCTGGTGAAAATAGGAATATTTTTAGATTAGAAAAGAGAGAGGACTCTACCAAAATATCTGGCACTGGTTTATCAGTGTAAACAGAATATTTTCCTTAGTTATATGGGTGATGGCTAGAGCCCAAAGAGCTAGAGTCCAGGTATGGGGGCAAAGTGTGGTGAAGGGGAACCTCCCAAGGCATCAGTATGTTACAGGGCAACCTTTATATAAAATGGGTTTCTTTGACTGGGTTTTTCACTCACGCGCTCAGAAGACATTTATAATAAGCCTCAACTTTAGGCACATGCGATAAAAGTTATTAAAGGATTTTATTTTACAAAAGAAGGGGAATAAAGTAGAAGTAACTCAAAAAGAAGAGAGGGATACAAATCCATAAATATTTTACTAGATTTTCTGAGTTGGAACTTAATGGTACGTTGAGAGCTGGCTTTGAATCAAGGGAGATGGCTCCGAAGGAAGAGAGAGCCCAAGGCTCACTTTTTTGGTTTTATAGCCAGCCTGGCTGCTTAACTCCACCCTCAGGTCCCAGTGTTCCACCCTTCGATAATTATATTATTGGATTTGTGGTTTTGGAGTATCAGTGGTTTGGAATGGGGGTTGAAGTTTATAAACTTATCTGTGTAATTTATTTAGGACTACCATTCCCCCTAATATGTAGAGGTATGTGGAATGGAGGGAGAAGGTGAGAATGAATGGAAGCTTCAGATCCATTCCATGTCCTCCTCCATCCTGCTGTATGCCTGGGAGACAGACATCTGTGAACCAGTCGACCTTTGCCTTCTGCCTTCCCATTATGTTTAGTCAATGGTGAGAACTTACCAGGGAACATTAAGACAGGAACAGAGTAAGTTGCGATGTCTGTAGCCCCCACTCCCTGACTGCTGGGATAATCATTGCTTTGCTGAAGGCCAGGACTTTTTGTGTTTCTCTGCTCAAGGTCACAGCTCCTACCAGCCAGGAGCCCGCCCATCAACCCCCACCATAGCTACAGGTCTTTTTGGGTACCAGCAATCTCCTTAAGCTTAGAAAAAGGTAATAGTGACTTTTCACTATTACTAACTCTTGTTAATTTCTTTAACCCTTAACCTTTATAAATAAACCCTTCAGTAACAACTTTCTTCTGAATAGTTCATTTCTCTGGGTGTACTACTGATATTGTGATCCTTTCTTAGGATAGTTTCCATCTCTTAGAGACACACCCTGAAATGTTTAAGGATAAAACAATATTTAATGAGGTAGGTCTTACCATGGTTGATATTTGCCATAGCTAAGATATTGGTAAATTAATACATGGGTCTTCTATAATCATTGTCTCTCTCTCCTTTTGTACCTGTTTATACTTATACAGCATGAAAAGAATTTTAATGGAAAAAAAACCTTTAATCACTCCTTTTGGGTATGCCATCTGTTTTCCATAGGGATCTGGACTAATACAGGAGTAGAGGAGAGAATAGTAGAGAGTATCAGCAAGAAGAATATGGTCTATTATATAATTTTGCCTGGAACTGTTCCTGCAAAGCAAGAGTTCCAAATAATGTGTTTGTGGTTCTTTCCAAACTGGGAATAGATAGTAAAACCTCACTAAGTTGCCTTAATTAGTACAACAATTCAATATGACTCAATAGATCTATGTAGTAAATTATTTTTAAATTTTTAATGAATAATTTAGTTACTTTCCATATCAGACTGGCCTTCATTCATTCTTCAAGCTTATCTCACAGTGTACATTTTTTGCAGATGTTTATGGAAAAAATCTTTTATAGCTGTCTTAGATATACTTTTCCTCATAATAACATAGAATTCCTGGTCCCCTCCACTTCAGAACTTACCCATCTCAAAACTAAGCTTATTTTATTTCTTCCTTAAAGTCTGTCTGGACCACATTAGCTGAAGTGAACTCTCCTTCCTAGGGATCGCTGTCCCTGCTTCACAGGCTGTGGGCGATTTTGTGAGGTTCTTAATCCCTCTGGACCTCTACTTCATCATCTATAAAATGGAGTTCATAATGGTATTTATTAGGATTTATATGAAAATTAAGGGACTCTACATGGGATTGGCTAATATGAAGCCATCAATAAATGTTAGCTACTATTATTATCATCTATTCAACCAACAGGTATTGCATTTCCACTAGAAATATTTTTATTTTCTAAGTTCTGAGGCTACAACTGCAAATAAAAACACCTGTCTTGGTGATATGCCTTAAGCAGGAAAGACAGATAATAAACACATAAGCAGAAAAATATGAAGATTGCCAATAGTGCTGAGTGCAATGAAGACATTGAAATAGTAAAAATTATGGAGGATACTGTTTTTTGAAGGTGGACTAGAATGGCCTAAGACGGTGACATTTTGATGAAAAGGAACATATCAAATTAGTTTCCAAACCAGTTACACAACCCAATACCTATTAGATTACTATCAAAAGATTGCAATATTGGGGAATTTTGTTTTCCAACAAAGCCATAATGATAATCCAGAATCCCAACCAGCATTGAGAAATGTCAATGGACAAATTCTCACTATAAACCTAAGTGTCCACTCCAAAACTATATTCCACTGCATTTTTAAAAGCTGTCATCTTCCCCCATCGCTTTTTCATACTGACCTAATTTTTCCAGCACAGTGCTCTGTCATCACTACTCTTCACACTGTTGACAGATTCGTCTCAGGTTGCTTTTTCACAGATTTGGCCTTTTAATTTCTTCACCTTTAATTGTTTCCTAAGAAATTGCTTTCAGTCTGAATTACACCTTTAAACTGCTTTCATGCGACTTTAACCTGTTTCCCTTTTATATCAAAGTCATTGCTGCTGACTTCTTTTATCTTCCACTTTTTCCCCTCTCTCTTTTTTATTCCCTTCATTTCCATATATTGCCAAAGGGAAAGTAGATTCCAAAAGAAACTGCTAACCCAGAGGAGGTGTATGTTTGGAGAGAAGGTGAGAGGTTCCACTGTTGGGAGGGGAGGATTCAGAGGAATAAGACCAAGTTGAAAAGGAACATGATCCAAGAACCCCACTATCATTTTTGTGACAATATCAGAATATGAGAATTAATAAAATAAGGATTTATGCTAGAAAGTGTCAGGAGATTCAAGAAGATAAATATGATGCTCATTTCCATAAAGGGAAAAAAAATTCCTGTAATGAAAATTGTCACCTTATGAGTCCTTTTAAGTGGGCTAATGGAATAGGTTTCTCTAATATATGTGTGTGTATAAATAAATACCTATACATGAGTATATACACATATACATGTACATATGTATATAGACATCTATATATGTATATATATGTTTCTAGCTAGAAAAAATAACAGTGGGTAGGTTAACCCTGACTTTTTGGGCTATTTATCAAGTCAAGTATAAACACAGGTAGATATTTCAGCTACCTGAATATTCCTTTTTTGCTTCCTGTTCTTTTGCTCTGATGATTTTTATCCTTCTTCATATACAGGGTGCCAAATCACTCAAAATTAGAAAACATAAAAAGCTTAGAAATTAAGCTCTTAAGATTAACATCTAAGGAATTCACATAAAACCATATAAAATGTGGACCCTTCACCAGGAACTTGACAACTCAGATTAACAACACTGCTTTCTGACGTTGTGATAAATGAGGAGCACAAAAAAATCTGCTGGGTTTTCATCTTGTCACATGTCCCACATCCAAAGACAGACTGGTGACCAAAACAAGCCCCAGAACCAGGGAAGGAGGCAATATAGCCACTGTGTGATGGGAAAGTGCAGCACAGGATGTTGAAAATCTTTTTTTTTTTTAATTAATATGAGAGAAAACAATGCTTTCTTTTAGGTTATAATAAAATGTAGTTTCATTCTCACAAGTTAAAACATCACAGAAAAAAGGCACCTGAGAATCCCAGCCTTTTGCTTTCTTACATTCTTATACAAAGATTGTCCTCATTAAGATATCCTGTATTGTCCTAGTTTACACTTTTTAAAATGAATCTTTATGTATCTTCTTAAACAACATGTTTACATTATTAGTATTGTTATCCCTTCAAAGGAGCTTATGTTGTGACACATTTTAACCTTCCAGACAAAATTTTCCCCTATTTTTATATTAGCATTAAAAATTACAATCTGTAATTGAGATGAAGAAAATCAAAAGCTTACTAAAAGAAGGAAATAACCAACTCTGAACATCCTTTTAAAATCTAGGAATTGACAAACAACCAAGCTGAAGAAGAGGAAATAAAAAAAACCACCCCCTTTATAATTGAAACTAAAAAATTTAAATACTTGGGAATAAATCTAACAAAAGAG
>JAGFMF010011386.1:5450915-5475733 GCA_019455555.1 Galemys pyrenaicus
ATCAAGGAAAGGAATAAGAACAACAATAATAATAACAACAACAGCAATAAAGACACAGAAACCAAAAATGAGGAGACAAGGACAGACTGGGGACACCTGCTGGGGAGGGGAGGGGGAGGGTTGAAGGAAGATGGGAGCAGGAGGGACTGATGTGATGGTGCACTGGTGAGATGGTGATGGGGAATACATGGGGATTACAATTGATGGCAAGTATATGTAATTTTTAAAATATTTTAATTAAAAAAAATTGCCAAAAAAAATAAAATAAAATAAAATCTAGGAATTGAAGGATAAAAAGAAAGTTCTGATGTTTCCAGTGGCATTCCAGAGGTGGGAGGAGACAGTTTGACATGCAAGCAAAAAGGGGGGTACATTGTCTCTAGAACACTTAAAAATAATAACCCCACTACAGATAAGGAGCTGATCACAAAGATATACAAAGAACTCACAAGACTCAAGAAAAACAAAGTAAACAACCCAGTCAAAAATGGCAGAAGAACTTAAAAGACACTTCTCCAAAGAGGAAATGCAAATGGCCAACAGGCTCATGACAAAATGTTCAACATCCCTCATAATCAGGGAAATGAAAATTAAAACCACAATGAGAAAGCACCTTACACCCCTAAGAATGGCACATATCAAAATAGCTAGCAATAACAAATGCTGGCAAGGACGTGGAGAAAATGGAATGCTACTACACTGCTGGTGGGAATGCAAACTGGTCCAATCACTATGGAAAGCTGTATGGCTGTTCCTCAGTCTGCTAAAAATGGAGCTACCATATGGCCCAGCAATCCCACTCCTGGGGATCTATCCAAAGGACACAAAAACCCTGATTCAAAAGAATACCTGCACTCCTATGTTTATTGCAGCACTATTTACAATAGGTAAGTCCTAGAAACAACCTAAATGCTCAAAAATAGATGATTTGATCAAGAAGATATGGTTAATATACACAATTGAATACTATTCAGCAATCAAAAAAAGATAAACTAGAGTCATTCGTAGAAACATGCATGGAGCTAGAAGGCATTATGCAAAGCGAAATAAGATAGAAGGCAAAAGAAAAATATCAGATGGTTTCACTTCTAGGAGGAATATAAAGGAATTAAATAAGGGACCAAGAGAAAGAATAATAACAATTTTTTAAAAATTACAAAACAAAAAGACAAATACAAATCAGAAACACCTTGGGGAGGCTGGGCAGAGGGAATGGGATGAGGACAGAAAGAGCACAAGGGACTGAGGTGATGATGGTGCACAGGTGAAATGGTGGTGGGAATTCCATGGGGACCACAATTGATGTCAAATATATATAAATAAAGGGGAAAAAAAAAACAACCAATCCAACAAAACCCAGGTCTCCTTTTTTACCATCATGTGCCAACAATTCTAAACAAGCTAAGTGATAAAATACTCCTCCACCCTCCCAGATTTTTTGTTGTATATGTTCTAACAATAACTGTGAGTCCTGTTGGGTTTTAATAATACATACATGAACTTTAAATTAGCACGTTTTTGCCAGTGATTTTTAATATGCATTATGATTTACAAGTTAGAGAATCCAGAGAACTCCAAGTTATAGACCTGACTCCAGAAACACAAAATCTCAAGACTCTCCTATTCATTCCACATTGGATACATGAAGTCTCAGCAAACAACCCAGCTCACATGATGTAGTTTGAGTCTCTAATCCATGCTATCCTATATCCTACGTTTAAACAGTAGATTTAATATAAACAATTATAATACATTTAATTGTGAAAAGAAGCAGCAAATGTGTTAATTCCATCATTTCATGTGATCAGTGGAATTTTTATTTGTACTAAAAAAAAGGTAAAACACATACAATGTTAATTCAATTAAAAAATAACAATGAATCAATGTAAATTGTATTTTTGTTGCATAAGTGAAATTTATAGTTCATACACAAATTATTTTACTGAATTTCTTTAAAACAAAATTGTCTATTATCCTTCATTTGAGTGGTATTAATCCTATATTATTTATTATGTCATTGATTAATCAATAAGTATTTCACCTTTAAAAAAATTTATATTAATGTGATTAATAAGTACTAATCTATATACCTTTTTCCTTTTGTGTATACAGCACTTGTTTTTTTTACTTATTACAGTCATAATTATATATTATAAGCCCAGTGAAAAGCATTGCCAGCACTGCATTTTTGTGGTCATTAATATCATGCATTTAATTTCATTTGAAACTAGTTGTATCACAGGAGGAAGAAAGGGTGAAAAATACATGTGCTTGGAATACAAACATGTTCTATATGCCACTGGCTTCTGGAGGGGGTTTCTTCGTGACCTTGTGACATTTTTACTTTTTCTAAGAGTTTCATTCAGTTCTTTTTATTTTTTTTAAAGATTTATTTATTTATGCATACAAGAGCTGGGGTACAGGCCAGAGTGGCGGGAGGTGAGAGGACTCACCAGAGACAGAGTGGGAAACAGAATAGGCAGACTGACTGAAACACACTGCTGAGGGGAGCAGCAGGCGAGGCAGGAGAGGTCTGCTACACCATGTGGGTCCCCTCCCTGGCTGGCAGCAGGGATTGAACTCGTGCTGCAGTGGCTGCTGTTTGCTTCACAGTGCGTTGCTTAACCCACTGCGCCACCAGGAGGCCCCAAGAGTTTTAGTTCTAATGCAACTTTGCATCAATTTGTAAGCCAACCCAAGGTTCTAGATCATCTAATAGAAAGTACCTCCTCAGAAGGTACAGGAAAAAAGGGAAAATGACGACCAAACAGGCATGCATGGAAGCATTCAGTCCTTTACACTTCAGTAAACAAGAAGTAAATGTCCAGCACTGTGCCAAGCCCTGGTCTAAGCCCTAGGAATATGGGTGAGATAAGCTTCAGGCCCTTTGGAGGCTGATATTGTAATAGAAAAACACAGATAATGAATAATAAATATAATGAACTGGTAAATAACAGTACAGAAGGCAGTAGAGCTATGGAGAAAACAGTAAATGAAACATGGGGTGGGTTCAAGAGTGCTAGGAGGTTACAGTTTCAAACAGGTTGCTGCTGGTCATTGAGAAGACTTTTGATCAAAGACTTAAAGGTGATGAAAACTCGCCATGTGCTCTTGTCCCTGGTGCTCACCTCATGCAGAGGGGACCAAAAGGATGCCTCTTGGTAGTCTAATTGGTCCTCCTGGTCCCTGAGCTCTGATTTTTTAAGACTTTATTACATTCATTCTGCTTAGATCTTTTGACAGTAAAATTTCTTAACATCTTAACATTCCTTTGTCACAGTGGAAGGCTTTTAACTCCTCAGCTGTTTTTTTTAAAGTCTCTTCCAAGGATACCATTGTCAGAAGATGAAAAGCATCATGGTTGGTACCAACTTTTACCCACACTTCCCACTGACAGTTGAATTTGAGGTTAGGGTTGAGCAAATATAAGAAATACTATTTTCTAACAATGTAAAAAAAAACATTTTTTAACGTTTCTCTGCTGGGGCCTCTCTGGTGGCACAAGGAGTTAAGTCCCAGCACTATGAAGCTATCTGGAACCACTGCAATTCAATCCCTGGCCAGGGAGCTGACACACATGGCACAGCAGACCTCTCTCATCTCGCCCACTGCTCCCCTCAGCAGTGTGTTTCAGCCGATCTGCCTGTTCTGTTCCCCACTCTGTCTCAAGTGAATCCTCTCATCTCAACCCCCTCCCACTTCTGGCCTATATGTTATTTCTTATATGCATAAATAAATGAATCTTTAAAAAAAAGTTTTCTCTGCTGTTTGCTATCAACCAATATCTTGCCAGTGTTCACCACTCTGAGCTGGCGATTTCCCAATGTGTCAGTGCAAACAAACCTTGGAAGTCCAGATTTGAATGCTTGTGCAATGTATGACTGCTTAAGACAGTCAGCATGGGCACACAGTATGTACTGGAGCTTTGCGCTGAATATGATAAATTAGCCTCTTTTTTACACTTGACAGGTTCCACCCAAGCAAGTTTCATAAGGAATAACAACTCCCTACTTAATATAACTTAAGGACATTAGGAATCTTGCCTTGACTCTATCACCCACAGCTCTTCGAAAGAACACAGTACCTTGAGACATCATTAACACATGGCAAAGGTTGTACAATAAGAAATAACTCTAAAAATGTAACCCAGAATTACACTCAGATGGGATTATTATTACACGTGTCTTACCCACTTCTTAAAGCAGTTTTCTGGAGGACAGAGTACAAAGAGACCAGAAAGAGATACTGATTTTAAAAGGGAAGTACAACACTTACAAATTGAATTTGAGGTTAATATTAAGCAATTATAAGAAATATACAAGTCTCTGATAGCCTAAAATTCTCTAGGAAAGGTAAAATGGAAGACTATCCCCTGCAACATGCCATTTGTCATTACAGTTAGCACTTAATATTCTAGAATTCTCCCCATCTCATTCCCATTACTATTCAAACTACAATATCTAAAGAATGGGGTATCCCTTTGGTGCTAACTATATTATAAATTTCTTATTATGTGAAAGAAAAACTGTAACGTTCATTTAAAATTTAGAAATATCACTGTTTGGTAATACATATATTTAAGAAGGTTTAAAAAAAATTATTGAGAAAGAATATTAACCACTGCCTTGGCCTCATGGCTCCAGGTCCAGATCCAGGTCCTTCCAGCTGGTCAACCTCAAACATGGAGCTACAAGACCCGGGTTCCATGTTTGGCTGACTAGCTGATCTGAGACTCAGTGGTAAAAGCTGGGGTCAGCGTTCCAGGTCAATGTTGAGCTATCTGGTCAACCTCATATCAGGGGCACACAAGGCCTGAAGATGGAGTATGGATCTGAATCCAAGTTTGGGTACCACTGTCTGGTGCGCCACGAGAGCCTCCAGGCCGAGGCTAATCACCTTTGTTCTTGAACTGTGAGGCCCGAGACCCTAGTCCCAGATCCCAGGTATGGTCAGCTGTTGACCTAGAACTTGTAGTTGTGAGGCTAGGGTCCAGGGCAGGAGCCTGGTCCTGGGTTCCAGGGTTCCAGGTTAAACCACCTGAGTGACCTCTTACTTGGAGCCATGAGGCCCAGGTCCCAGGTCCAAGTCCTGTGGGTGGACCAACATTGGACTTGGAGTCACCAGGCCCATGATACTGGGGCATGGTTTTGACAGACTGCTCAACCTCAGACTCGTTGCCACAATGACTAAGGCTTGGATCCAGGGTCACAGGTCCAGCTGCTAGTCTACCATGGACTTGGACCCTCAAGGCTGAGGCCTAAATCCTGATCCTGATCCAGCTATATGAATACAGAAGTAGGGGCCTTCTAAGCACAAAGCTTTGATCCAGTTTGTGACTGATTACTCAATGGAAGTATTGATGACTACAACACAGAATGGAAGGCTATTATGATAGAAGCCCAGGACCAAAAATAAACTAGGTGCCTTTCCATTTCATTCCTCAAGTGTTCTTTGTAGAACTACAAGGTTAAAATGCCATGTCACATTATATACATAGATCTTGTTGGGGTCACCTATTCCTTACATATTACATTGATAAGGATCCTGCTCCTCCCTTTCCAGTTTCCCCAAATATCCCAAAGCCTCCTCAACAATGTTGGCTCCTTAGCCATTCCTCATTCCATTCCATTTCCCAAATGGTCATCCAAAATCTGCACTCAGCAAGCTCAGGTACCAACATTGTATTATCTAAGGAATCTAAGCTGATCCCAACATGAATCTATGTATATAATGTACTGTGGATATTTAATCTTTTACTCCTACACTCATGAAAATTTCTCCCCACTTAATCATCTTAATAAATTTCTGTCTCTTGTCATCTTTCTTATTAGGTATGCATTACTCTCTATCTCACTTGGGTATTTTGAGAATTAATTAATAATGTGCACTGATTTGAGTCTTAAGGAGGGAAAGAGCTAAAGAAAATGCCTTATGTATATATTTGTCCTGGAAAGAATATAATATCATGATAAATATGCTATAACAGCACAAAATGAAAGGAGAGCTGGGCAGACAAGTGAAGGAAATGATGTGTGGAATAGAGACACTGAATTGTATAAGCCATGGCTAAAGAAATAACCAGAAGCATATATATGGGCTAGAAAAAAAACAATTAAATAAGTTTGAGATCAGAAATACATTGAATTATTATTGTCTTCTGGGAAATAACCCTATGTCTTAGACATGGTCACATATGAATCCTCTAACAAAGTAATTAACAGGTATCATGCTATAACTAAAATATGGAAACAACCTTAATGTCCAAAAACAGATGACTAGATCAAGAAGATACGGTATATATACACAGTGGAATACTACTCAGCAATCAAAAAAACCTCATGCCATTTGCAGCAACATGGATGGAGCTGGAAGGGATTATGCTCAGTGAAATATGTCAGAAGGAAAAAGAAAAATATCAGATAGTTTCACTTATAGGAGGTACATAGGAAAATCAAACAAGGAGGAAGGGGGGAAAAAAGGGGACAAAGTTGACAGGCAAACCATAAATCAGAGACATACAGCAGGGGCAGAAGAAGGAAAAGGATCAAAAAAGGGGAAGGAAAGTGCAAGAGACTATGGTGCTTGTTCTCAGGTAACTTGGGGACAGGAATTTTATGGGGATTACACCTGCTAGGAAAAATCAAACATACAAAAGTGAACAACAATGTAAATATACATATCGGTATGTGTGTATGTACAAACATTTAATAAAAAAAATTAAAAACAGGTATCATACTAACTAGATATGCTCCATTGCCTCTCCAAATACATCATCTACCTTCTCCATCTGCTAACATTTATGGTCTACTTTAAGGTATGCCTTTACTATGGCTTCTCATAAAGGCCAAGTCACAGGGGATCAGAAGGCAGGAGAGTGAAACAAGAGTATTTTCTTAGCTCTTTCTCTGCTATACTATGGGTGAACAATGGCCACATTCCTCTACCAAAGACCACAGGTCCTGGCAGAGGATCATCCCCTAGAGTCCCTCCAAGGTCCTTTAGTTATAGGAGTGATATCATTCCATGTTTTCATACCACCTTTTGATGCCTTCCCTTCATCATGCACTCATCTTTGAAATAATGCCTTTGCTTATCTCTTCCCATCTGCTAACCTGCCTGGACCATGTGTGATACAGTCATAAAATACACACGCAACAAGAGAATATGAAATATATTAATTTGCTAATAAGGACTCTTCAGTTTTAATGAAATAGATCTTATACAAAAGAAATGTAAATAGGACTTCCATTCCTCTGTGGAGTTACCAATCCCAAGAGTTGGTTATGACTTACTCTTTGTTCTCCTTGTTCTCTATACATAGTGTATAATTATTATGGAACTGAGGTAGGCATGAAAAAAGCTTAGACAACAAGGCATTATATGGGAAGAGGTTCATGAAGTGAGGGATTTGAGAAGTACAGGAATCTCTAGAGGTCTTACAGTTGCAGTTATAGGACTCAAGCCCCTGTAGTTAAGTTCCACAGTTGTACACCAAGAGATACCAAGTGTTGCACAATTCAATAAGATCTCATTTATACGTCTGTATCTTTAATCAGATAGTGACATCAAGAGAGACTTTTGCCTGATCACTGTGTTCCCAATTCTAGCCTATTGCTCAGAAAACATCTGTTGCTCTCCTACTCTGAAAACACAAAGAACACAATCAGTATTTATTAACAATGCAAAACTACTTCTGAGTTGTATTTCCTGACAAGGTCAAGTACAAGCTGTTTAAAAGAGTATCATTTAGTATCAATACATCTCAGTTATAATAACCCAACACTGTGTACCTTGAGATAGTTTCAAGACACACGTACATTTCTTTCCATTACTGAGACCAAACTATTTTAGAAGATTTATATTTTAAAGAATACTCATGTCAAAGCAAGCAGGAGTGGTTTTTTACATCCAATTTCAAAGAGGAACTGAATGTCTATCTGTAAAACCAAAGTGAGTCTCCAACCCTTGAAGTCAGAACATTAACTTTAGGGTTCTCCATACAAACAGCAAATAGCAGTGTACCCAGATGACCTCCAAAGTCATCAGCTAATGGACCATAACTGGCACCAACTCCCTTGTCATAAATTTGTAGTTGGTGTTTTTATCTTTACTCCTGTGAACCGTGATCTCCTGGACCTTCCTCTGCATGATGCCTGGGCATGTCCCCCACAGTGCCTGCTCTGTCTGGTCTCATTCCACGGGCCTGGGAACCCACAGCTTCTGCTCTCATTTCCTTGACTCTTTTAATCTTCTGCTCAAGCCCAATATTTCTCAATACAGTGTCTTCATATTGTTCGACGGTCATACTCAAATAGCTCAGATTAACATGAATGTATTTGCACCAGTCATCTTATCTATATAAATGGTAAGAGTGGGACTAAGCAATATTGGTGGGCTCTTTTAGTTCTGATTGTCTTCCACTGAATTCATCTGATTTCATGTAATAATCCTCTGTGTATTTGGCTCCTTGGGGTCATCCGTTCTTCTCATATTCAATTAACAAATTTACTGAGTGCCTAGAATGGGAAGAGTATAATGCTAGGAATACAAAAGTCCCTACCCTTGAGAAGTAATAGCAGTTATGATTTCTGAGCACTTCCACATGGGGTATTAAAACAGTATCCACTGAATATTCATTACAACCCAATGATGAAGCACTATGGATGAACCATTTTATACATGAGAAAACTGAAACACAGAAGGTAATAATATAGCCCAAGTCATACAACTTGTGAAAGCCGAGAAGCAAACCTATGGTTGGTCCTAAATCCTAAATGATACTGTGTCTTAAATAATAATTCTTTTGTTTTTAATGCTTTAAAGATGTGAATAAAACACTAAGAAAACTTCAGCTCTCTTTAAGATTTCCAGAATGAGAAGACCTTAGCTCTCTTCAGATTTCCAGAATGTGAAACTACTTTAGATCAGATGCTTTTTTTACTCCTATCCCCAAGGTAATGTCATGGCCCCATCTTGAGCCTTCGTCACCTACTGTCAACCAATTCATCTCCATCTTGAGCACTGTGCAAAGGTCCAACACTTACCTACACAGAGCCATCCTCAGTGAACTGACTCCTGTGTGTGCTTTATTAAATTTTGTAGATGATGAGATTGTTATACATATACTATATCTGGCATGATTTTTTTCTAACTTGTTCTCATTGCCATGTTGAATCTCCCCAACTAATCTATCAAGCACACCGCTAGTCTTTCCTGGTACAGCACTTATCAAATAGGAAGGAAAGTTTGCTAATAAATCAAATAATTCATTTTATCCAGAGTCAAATCAAAACCATTCAGACCAGTCTGAGGACACTCACTCACCTTGACCTGGCAGAGCAGGCCCATCAATCCACCAGGGCTAAGTTGACAACAATTTTCCAATCAGCACTCCACATTCCCATCCCCTTGACTTGCATCTTGTCTTAAATGACAATATCAACACCAAACTTCCAAGTAGTGAAAGCAACTTTTATTTTCACATGGTTTTCATCGCCTAGGCTTTTATATTATATTGTAAATCCAAAACTGCTATAAAAGTTAGGAGCTTCAAAAGTGCCTTTATAGGAATTTGGATTGCACTCAACATCTACCCTCAATATTCTCTTTCCAGTGGTAGAATTTCCTCCCCTACCACCTAACATGAGGACACTGGGTCTGTTAGCAAGACCTGCAGACCTAAGCAGGTTTAAACTACTTTCCATCACTCATCATTGTAAATGTGTTTTTATTTTAACTGTGGGGTATTCTTAAGCCCTTCTGCTGGTGATGCTTTCTGTAAACAACAGTAATTCTCAAGTGCCTTATCATGAATGCAGTGATTCATCTCCAGCTCAGAGAATTGGCTTTATTTAGAACTGGCCTGAGGAGGAGGGGCATCATTATAATCCATTCGATAGAGGATCTGCAGAATTCTGTCTTATTTGCCCTGTAGGAATAGGTCCAGTTTTTTCCTTTTCCTTTCCTTGCTGTAAGAATCAGATGCCTAAATACTCACCAAGTATTCCCGAATTGATGTTTTACTTCAATGATTTCTTAATTAATTCAAATAATGTGCACTTTGCAAGTCCTCCCTCAATCTAGACTGTGTGGCCCCACAAAAACTGTCTGGACACACAGGAGACATGAGATACATGTTTAATTAACATTTGCTGAGCAATAAAGGGATGGGGAAATGGAAGCAAGAGGGAGGGAGGAAAAGCTGGTAATTGTGGGTGAAAAGAAGTCAAGGTCATAGATTATCTCTTTCTGGTTCATGACCACTGAGTCTTACAGGTTTAATACCTTCCCGTGACCTCAAGGGCTAATTGCCCACCTCTTAAATTTTACTAAGAGAACCTTCAGAAAGAGAACAAGCAGCCTAGAGCACCTTATTCCCACTGCTAGAAAAATATGAGGTGACATATTTTGACCTCTAAAAGTAGATCAGCATAAGTAATGTGTCAGCTGCCTCTTGATATGAGAGTTGACAGCAGTTGGTCCTGACTGGAACAAACAGGGTTACTGAGCTCTGTTCCTACCCAAGCCAGGGTCTCATGGCAATGGGGAGGGGCTTGCCAGAAATACACAGGAGTTACCCTCTGCCCTCAATAGAAATGGACTGTAAATTTATTATTTTTCTATACTTTTTTTTTCTTACAATGTTGGCTTTCTTCACGTGTAGTCCCCACAGAATCTCCCCCACCAATTCACCCATGCACCATCACCATAGTCCCTTGTGCTCTTCCCTCCCCACTTTCGATCCCTTTCCTTTACCACTCCCCCTCCCCTGCAGAATGTCTCTGATTTATAGTTGTCTATTTTTGTTTTGTTGATGTTGTTTTTCCTTAATTCCCTATATTTCTCCTGTAAGTGAGCCCACCGAGTATTTTTCTTTTTCCTCCAGACTTACTTCAATGACTACATCCCTTCAAGCTCCATCCATATTACTGTGAATGGCATTATGAACTGGAAGTTTATGGAACAGGGAGTGAGACAGGAGATGAAAAACTGACATCAAAGACACCATCTATTTACATAAAAGTAAATTTACATAAACATTAAAACCATGTTATTTTTAATCACAAAGTTGAGACCCAGGCACATTTGCAAGTGCTAAACTAGAAAACCAATCCCAAAGAAGGTAATTATTTTTTTTCTAACAAGTACCTAGTTTCCACATTATTTTTTAACTCTTAACTATTATTATTATAATTAGCTAAATATTAGCTTGAGGTAAGTAACATTTAAGCTGGGAATGAATTTCTTCCTTGCCTCTGTGGGTATTCTGTTACATGGTCTGGTAAAATATCTTTACGTGCTAGTGAAAGCTTTAAACATTTTTGAAAGTCTACAAGAATGGTAAACTTTCTAATTTTGAGGGAGAAGAATGGAAATACTCTATCTGATATGACATAGATTATGAGTAAACTAAAAATCTATTTCAATATTTTCAATTTAATCATTTCATTTCACCATTTTGACAAAATGAAGGCAAAAAGGTATCTAATTCCCAGATTTGTATTTCACATCTAATTCAATTATGTAAGTTTATATTTTGGAAATATCAACACATTCACATCAGAACCAAGACTAAATCACTATGCAATATCAGAAGAAGCTTCAAATTGAAAGAAGGCTTAAATGAAATTACATCTCTGCAGAAATCAGAATCTCTATTTCTGGGTTCAATGCATTTGACAGTTTAACTACCTGCATTGTTTTTATCATATGAAAGGAGCGACTGCTTTAATTTCACATCTCTTAACCTTCTAACAATGAAATAGCACTGAAAATATAATGAATATAAAAGGGGTCAGCGTTCAATTACATTCCTTCATGGTTAATTGGAAAGTTTCTTTTGTTGCTGAAGACCAGGCCTTTTCTTCTGTCTATCTATCAGCTCCTGGCTATCATTCTGATGTCTTAATCTTCAAGTGGACAATCCCTTGATTCAGTACAATTATGGTAACCCATAAGTTAACAAAGTCTCATAACAGATATGTTACATCACCCAGATTTATGGGCAGAACCACATCCATAAAATTTAGATAATTGCTTGTGTACTACCAGGCTATTTTGCCCGTTAACATAAATAATATTCTCAACATTAGCTACCAAGAGGACAAATTTCTCATAACTGACTTTGTACTTAATTCTGTCAGCTAATCTCCTCGGCAATTTGATAAAGAATACACTGTGAACCATTTCTGACATCCTTCGTTTTTCCAGGGTGTTCTGCTGAAGAGGCCCAGTCTGCTGTTTGTTTGGGACTATTACTACATTAAATTGATGTAAGGACACCATTTTCCATTCTTCTGTCTTCCATGCTCTATTAACTTATGTCACATTTATTAAAGCTCACAGTTTTGCATGTATGTTTCAATTTGTGGTAGCAAACTGAAAAACATGTTTCTCCCCTTTTTCCTAAAAGGGGAGTTTAACCACTGCTATGATCATTAATGTACTGCCACAGCCTAAGTAAACTCAACATGAAAAGATCTGCACAATCTTCTGATTAGGAAATGCTAATTGGGGCACAGAGTATGTGTGAAGTACCTTTTCAAATGAAAACTTGGAGGAAGTAAATAGAAAAAATGCATAAAAGAGGAACATATGTTTTATGCTAACAAATTATGCATCATTATTTTGAATAGCTAACCAAAGTGTGTTTGTTATAGGTACTAAAGCTTCATTGACAATTTAGCCCATTTGTGGTTTTTTCATAGTTCTAAAGTGGTAGGGGAAAGGGAGATGGCTTCTCCAAGGAGCTAAACTCTAAAATCTGTTCTGGGAGATACTGCAAATGATGGTCTCAGATTCCAGATTGTTCCAGTGTCTTCTGAGCTCCTGTACATTAATTTATGGCATATCTGTTTTCACCCACTAGGTCTGTGCTTTATCACCAGTCTCAGAGAGCCCATCAGGGCTTACCAAGGAAAGAAGTCTGAGAGACATAAAAAATATTTGACACCAAGCCAGGGAGCATTTATATTATATACAGCATCGGAAGAACCCTGAAACTACTGAAAATGAAGGTCATGGTTTGAACAAGTACAGGGGCTCGTGTGCCATTCTTCATGTTATTAAAATAAAATGTCTAATCATACTTGAAGTTAACCAAAGATTTTGCAGACAAGAGGTACAGGCTAAAGTTAAGACAGCAGGCACCGCCCACTTCATTCCCATCTTCCCTATAAGCACTCAACACCACCCAATCTGCCCAGACCTACACATCCCCTAAATGTATCTTTGCGTATCTTGTACTTCCAAACTTCAAGCCTCTTGAGCCAAAATTTTACCATACTTCAAGGTTCAACTCATTTTTTCCACCTCCTCACCTTGCTTGAGTACTCCAAACCAGTAACAGTGAAATTACAGTTTTTCATTTTCTCTACCATACACATAACCACTGTCTGACTTAAGGAAATATTCATTGTTTCCCTAATAAGTTATACATTTCATAAGGATAAAATCAAATCAGCATGTTCATCTATGTCTCTAAATGACTAACAAGGATTTTTATTCAAAGTAAATGCAAAATACAAGTTTGCCTAATATGCTTTTAAAACTTCTTAGATTTTTGGGCCCTCCCTTGTGGCGCAGTGGGTTAAGCAACGCACTGTGAAGCAAACCTCAGCCACTGCTGCACGAGTTCGATCCCTGCCGCCGGCCAGGGAGGGGACCCGCATGGCGCGGCAGACCTCTCCTGACCCGCCCGATCTGCCTGTTCTGCTCCCCACTCTGTCTGGTGAATTCTCTCACCCCCCCTCCCCCATGCCTCTGACCTGTACCCCAGTGCTTGTATGCATAAATAAATAAATTTTTAAAAAAAAAAAACTTCTTAGATTTTTACTTTTAATATTTTTCTTCTTACAATTTAATACACTGCCATCAGACTGACAGCCTTCAAACATAAATGAGAATGATAAAGCCATAACTCTCACAATGCCCATGCAAAAGTATTAAGTTAATCAATGCAAGAAGAATTTGCGCCATTGACCCAAGCCGATATTTAAGGAAATGATCATTTTCATAGTATTTGTTAGAAGGTCCAATTCAATCAAAACCTACTTCGCCTTATAGGAATGGATCTCTGAGTGGGTTAATTCCACAGGACAAAACTCCAAAGTGAAAGCAAGTCAGAATTAGTCCCCCATAAACTAACTTGAAGCCCCACTCCTACGGCTTAAAAAAATTATTGTTAATACTTTGGGTAAAGAACAGTGGTTATGCAATATATCCTCATAATCACCTTCTCAAATATTACAGAGGCTTGCAACTGGCAGAAATGATGGGGGGAGGATACTATCATAGTTTAGGAAGATACTTGTATAAGCATCTACAACCCTAAAAATGTTAGAGGCCAGTCCATCTATAAAGCTCTTTCTGCAAATCTGTTTTCAGGAAACATTTTCTCATTGATCCACGTATCAGAAAGCAGAAACAGAGAAAGAGTACAACTTAATTAGGATCCCAAGAATATTATCATACCATCCCTATGATAATATTTTAATTATACTTGAAGTATGAGCAAGCCAAGCAAGGCTCCATCTCAAAGATAAGCAACCCCCACCCATGCTAGAGGGCATCCAAAGGAGGGTATGACAAGTTTTTGGCACCAGGCACCCTACAGGCTCTGAGTTCCTCCAAGAACTCTCAGTCCAGGATGGAGCATCTACCCCAGATCAGCAAACAACTAGTAATTTAATTAGCTTTTCTCTGCCCCAGTTTCCTCAGTATATAATACAACAGTAGAGGAGGATAGCAAATGTGGGCTTTTGAGTGGCCATCGGACAAATCCAGGTTCAGGTTCACCTTTGACAACAACATGATCTTGGACAAGTTAATCAAACTCTAAACTTTGGTTCCTTCATCTATAAAATGAGAGCAATGCTTCTGAGATTATGATGAAAATTAAGTAAGCTAGTTAAGTATGGGAGGCAGTAAAGTTTAGCTGTTATCATCATCATCATGGTCATCACCACCAGTATTTTGATAAGAGATTAGATTAGGTTATCTTCTAACTATTCATTCCACTTCTAAGAATTTATAAAGTAATAGAAGATTTTGAGTAAATCTCCCATTCAGCCTCACTTTCCTTGCCAGAGAAATTCATTTGCTCATTCTCTACCATAATGATAGGACAGGCACCCTTGTTGACTTGGGGCATCCCCGTTCAAGCATCAAATTCATTTTATTTTTTAAATAATAATTATTTTACTTACAAAATAAAGATCATAAATAATAATACTTGGGAATTGGCCTATTTCAACAAACTCATCAGTGATTAATCTTAAGAAGTGATCCTAACTCTTACCTCATTTAACTAGCTTTCCTGGCTGACAGTATAAAATATAGAAAATGTGAATACCAAGTAATGACACTGATTTTAGAAAGACATCCAGAGAAATAAGCATAGTCTAATTCTTGTCACACTTACATAAAGAGCATCATTTAAAGAGACTTTTTATCAACAGCATTAATAAACACAAGTCAAGTCATGTTTTCCAAGGACTTCCAGGTAACAATGATTTATACACTGGTGTCTGAGTCTCCTTTCCTCCCAAAGCCCACTTGAAATGATAAATGGAATATAAAAATGTCAAAATAAAGCTTCCCTTTTGATTTCCCTAATATGATTAGGCATTCTATTTATTGGGATCAAATAGTGATCTCATTCTTGACAGCTCCCAGTTCTGTCTTTGAAATACAAGCCACCACATCAGCCTTGGTTCTTGTTGCCTATATCTCTTTTCTGTCCTTCTGACAATGAGTGCTTCAACCTCCATCCATTCATTCATGTTTATCACTTTTTTCTGTTTTCAGCTTTACTGAGTTATACTTAATATGCAAAAAGTTGCACACCTTTAATGTACACATTTTGAAAGTTTGAACATATGTATTTGATACTAGCACCACAAACAAGGCAATAAACATATCCACTATCTCCAAAATATTTGTGTTCCCTCACTTGTGTGTGTGTGCAGACACAGGCATGTACATGTACACCAAGAACACTAAATAAGATCTACTCTCTTAACAAGTGTTTAACAGCATATTGTTAATCAGGTACTATGTTACATAACATCTCTAGAACTTATTTACCTTGTATGGCCGCAGTTTGCAGTTTTACAAGAACTGAACTCCCCATTTTACCCTTCCCGCATCCCCCTAACATCCACCATTCTATTCTCTACATCTATGAGTTTGACTATTTTAGATAGCCATATGAGAGAAATTATTCAATATTTGTCCTTTTATAACGAATTATTTCACATAGCATAATGTTTTACAGGTCCACCCACGTTGTCATAAATGACAGGATCTCCTTTTTCAAGACTGAATAATAATCCACTGAATGTATAAAACAAGTTTCCTTTATCCATTTGTCTATTAATGGATATTTGGATTCTTTAAAAATCTTGGCTATTATGAATAATGCTGCAATAAATATGATGTCTCTTTGAGATCCTGATTTCAATTACTTGGATTTATATACTGAGAGTTGGAATGCTAGATCATATGGTAGATCAATTTTTAATTTTTTGAGGAGTCAAAAAATTATACTGTTCTCTACAACTGGCTGCACCATTTTATATTCCAACAACAATGCATAAGGGTTCCAATTTTTCCATATCCTTGCAACGCTTGCTAAACTTTATTGAGATGATAGCCATCATACTGGTATGAAATGATGTCCCATTGTAGTTTTGATTTCTACTTCTCTGATGATTTGTGATTTTAAGCACATTTTCAAATACCTGTTGACTATTCATGTGTCTTCTTTGGAGAAATGTCTATTCAGGTCTCTTACTCCTTTTTTTAATTGGATTATTTGGCGATATTTCTTTTTTGTTACTGAATTATAGGACTTCTTTATATATTATGAAACTTAGCCCCTCCTCAAGTCAATGATTTGCAAATATTTCTCCCATTCCATCAGTTGGCTTGTCACTCTGTAAGTGTTTCATTTGCTGTAAAGGAAGGGGAAAAAAGCCTTTCTAGCTTGGTCTAATGCCAATTGTCTATTTTTGCCTGAACTTTTTGTGTCATACCCATGAAATCATTGCCAATGCCAATGTCATGAAACTTTTCCCCTATGTTTCCATCTAGGAGTTTTACTGTTTAAATCTTCAATATATTTTGAGTTGATTTTTGTGTATAGTATAAAATAGATAAAAGATTTCATTCTTTTGTATACGAGTATCCAGTTTTCCCAACACCATTTGTTGAGGAAATACTACATTTGCTGTTGGGTATTCTTGGCATCCTCAATGATAAGTTGCTCATATAAACATGAGTTTACTTCTGTGTTTTCTATATTGTTCCATTTATCTACATGTCTGCTTTCATGACATTACCATATTTTTAAATCACTGTAGCTTTCTAATATATTTTGAAATGAGGAAACGTAATGCATTTCTTGATTCCTAAATACAGCGCTTCCTTTAAGACCTAATTCAGGCTTTTTTTCCCTATAAGAAGCCTTGTTTTGCTGACTCTGCCAATCAACTAGACTTACTGTCCTAGAAAACTATCTCCAGTTAAAATTTCAAACGGTGAAATTTTAAATCTGTGGCTTTGTTCTATGTCCTTTCACTTATGTTCTGTTCACTTTGATTTTCTTCCCCAATAGAATTGTGCTTTCTCTAGATAAAAACTGAATGCTGCTTCTTTGAAACCCCCACAATGGTTTCAATATTGCATTGAGTTCTTCCTGAATAAAGCAATTAATTAATTAATCAAAGAATAGATGAGAGAGGTACATTTTTTCTTCTCAATAACAGGCAATTATTATGGTGATGATAATGACACAATCCTCCCCAAGATGATTAATTTTGTAATTTATATTATGTTAATTTTTATGTCAGATTCCTAAAACACTATTATTTGCAGTATATTGCAATGACAAAAATAAAAAATTCTAAATAATCAAGACAAGCTTTAAACAAAATAATGGTCTTTGGAAAAGAAAATCAACAAAAGCCATTCATAATACTAACACCAGGGTTCAGACTCAACACCTGGCTTGTAACACACCTATGGTCAACTGCAACACTATCATATGTGGTTATTTTTGAAGGTAAATACATTCTGACTTGCCTTAGGTCAGACTTCATGTAATAATGAAAGGTTACAAATGTGAGGTTAATCTGTGTCAGGTGAGTCTACCATATACCACATTTTAGCATTTGCATTAATCTTGACTTTCCAGAGACCTAAGCCAACAGAGCAGATACCTGGAGTCTGGAATGTGGTAGATTCCAAAGTGATCACTAAAGATCATGTATCATGCAAGAAACCTGTCAAAAAATGGTTCCTTTAGAGGTAAGTGTTTTCAAGTTTGTGGCAACGATCCCCAAAATTGAAACAGTCAATACATTGAGATAAATGGGGAGTGGAGGGAATAGCTTCTAAACTAACATAGTCTCTTAAAGAGGAAAAAAAAAAGGAAAATCAATTAAATTTTTAAAAGAAAAAACATTCTTGTTTAGATTTGAAAATGGGCAAGAGGGATGACAAATATACACTTCATAGCAACTTTAAAATTAGTTCATTAAGCACTAGAGCGGGGTATTCATTTATTTGTTTCATCAGTTAAATTAACTGTAAATGATGAACTCTGACCATCAGTAATCAATGAAATAATTCCTTTATGCAGATACAATTCCAAAAATATCTTCATAGTAATAAACTACCACAAATTAGGCAGTTTAAAACAACACTTTTTTTTTCCAATCTTTCATACTACCACCATTATTGTAGTTTATTTTCCCCACCACCATCCCTGTATCCCCAGTCCCTTTCCTCCCTCCTTCTTAACTTCAAAGACCTCAAGATGTTTTTATTGATGTTGACTGTCTTATGTTTTTGAATTGTCTGCTACATAAATGTCCAGTAGTTGTTTTTATCATTCTGGCTTACTTTGCTATACATAATTCTCTCAAATTCCCTCCATTTTATGGGAAGTGACCACAGTGCATCCTTTCATTTGGATATATAATATTCCATGGTGCCTATATGCCACATCTTCTTGATCCAAACATCTGTCAATGAACATCTGGGCTGCTTCCATGTCCTAGCTAATGCAAATAGTACGGCTATGAACACTGCAGAATATATAGCTTTCCTTGTTGATGGTTTCATATTCTATGGAGATATACCCTAAAGTTGGTGGCCAGGTTGTATGATATTGCCAGTTTGAGGTAAATCCAGATTGATTTCCATAATGGTGGCAACATCTTACATTCTTACCAACAATGTAATAGGGCTCCTTTTTCTTTGCATCTTCTCCAACACTTGTTGTTGATGGCCTGTTTGACATACACCATTCTCATGGATATAAATTGGTATCTTTTTGCAACTTTAATCTGAATCTTTCTTATTAGAAGTGATGATGAATATTGATATCTTTTGGCCTTTTGAATAACCCCTCTGTTTATCAACTCTTCATATCTCCCATCAATTTATTAGGTTTTTTTATTGTTGAATTATATGAATTTTTAATATATCTTGGTTCTTAATCCTTTATCAGTTTCATAATGTGTAAATATTGTCTCCATTAAATAGGGTGTCAATTAATCATCTTGTCTTTTCTTTTGCTGCACAGAAGCTTTTTAACTTGAGGTAATTCCAATTATTTGTTTTTAATTACCTAGCCATAGGGGTTGAGTCAACAGAAATCTTATTGTTATGAAGGAATACATCACCAATGTTCTATATATTGTTGCATGTCTTACAAATAAACCTATAATGCATTTTTGTATTTTGCATTTGGATTTAGCAAATAATTCAACTTCATTCTTTCATGTGAAGTTTCCAATTTTCCCAGCACCATTTATTAAACAGAGTATCTTTTCACCCTTTTATAGTCATAACTGCTTTCTTCGAAACTAGGTGCTGGGATGTACATGGGTTGATTTCTGGATTTTTTTATTCTTTCCCACTGATCCATGTATCTATTTTACTGCTTATACCATATTGTTTCTAATACCGCTGCCTTATAGTAAAGTTTGAAGTCAAGTAACATGATACCTCTATTTCTCTCCTTTTTCTTAGGGTTGTTTTGCGAATCAAGGCCATATCTTGGTTCCATATAAATATCAGTATTTTTGTTCAATTTCTTTGAAAACACCATTAATAGTATTTTATGGGAATTGCATTAAATGTGTCTATCATTTTAAGCAGTATAGTAATTTTGAGTATATTTATTCTTTGCATCCATGAGCATGGGCTAGTCCTCCATCTCCTTATGTTGTTCTCTAAATCCTTCAGTAACATCTTTTAGTTTGCACTGTATAGGTCTTTAACCGCCCATGTTGATTCGAAGGTATTTCTTTATGAAACAATTATAAATCAAAATATTTTCTCTATTTCCTTCTCTTCTTGTTCATTGTATTTTAAAAAGCTATGGATTTTGTGTTGATTCTGCCACTTTGCTCTAATCACTTATTATTTCTAATAGCTTTTTGATACAGTCTTTAGTGCTTTCTTTATATAGTATTATATCATCTGCAAGTAGTAATTGTTTCACTTCTTTTCCAATATGTATTCCCTATATTTCCTGTGTTTGTCTGATAGCTCAGGCCAAAACTCCTATTACTAAATTAACAAAAAGGGCATCCTTCTCTTGTGCTGGAACTTATGGGGAAGGAAAGCTTTCAAATTTTCAACATTCAGTATTATATTGGCTGTTATTTTGTGTTATATGATTTTCATTATACTGAGGTAGGTTCCTTTTATTCCTATGTTGTTTAGAATTTTTATCATAAATGGGTGCTGAATCTTATCAAATGCTTTCTCTGCACCTATAGATATTATCATATGATTTTTATCTTTACTTGTTAATATGATGTATTATATTAATTGATTTATGTATACCAAACCAACCTTGTATCCCTGGGATGAATCCCACTTGATTGTCATTTCTAATCCTTGTAGTATAATAAGTTGAGTTCAATTTGCTAGAATTTTATTGAAAATTTTTGCATCAATATTCATCAAGAACACTGGTCTATAATTTTCTTGTTCTGTCTTTGTCTGGTTTTGGTATTAGGATGTTGGCATTGTAAAATATATTAGGGAGCATTCTGTCTTCTTGTGTTTTAAAAAATAATTTGCACAAGGTGGGCATTAGTTCTTTAAAAGTTTGATAAAACTCATATGGAAAGCCATCTGATCCTGCTCTTTTGATTTTTAGAAGATTTTGTTTGTTACTGTTTCACTCCCAAATTTGTGATTGCTTTATTCAATTCATCTGTTTCTTTCTGCATTAATCTTGATAGACTGTATTGACCTAAAAATTTATTATTTTCTTCAAGACTATCAAATTTATTGTCATACAGGTATTTACAGTAATTTGTATGATCTTTTGTATTTCTGTGCTATGCTCCTCTTTCATTTATGATTGTTTATTAATGTTTTTTCTTCCATTTTTTTGTATAATCTTTTTGATCTCTATTTCATTTACTTGTACTCTTATTTTTAATTGTCCTTCCTTCAACTAACTTTGAGTCCTATTTGTTCTTCTTTTCCTCAGTTCCTTTAGTGTGATATTCAGTTGTTTATTTAGGATTTTTTTTCTTGCTTCTTAATGTGTGCCTGTATTGCAATTATCTTTCCCCTAAGACTGCTTTTGCTGTCTACCATACATTCTAGTAGCTTGTATCATCATTTTATACATCTCTATGTTTTTTTAAATTTCTGCTTTGACTTTCTCATTCATCCAATTGCTACTAAACAATATGTGGTTGAGTCTCCATGTACTCAGTTTTTCCTGGGTGCTTTCTTTTTTCCTTTGTGTAACTATTTTAGAGCATTATGGGCAGAGAAAGTATTAAATGTAATCTGGATCTTTATGATTTTACTAACAATTGACTTATGTACCAAGATATGATTCACTCTTGAAAATGTTCCATGTGCACTTGAAAAATAAAATGAAAACAATACACATCAGAACTCTAAAATGGGTCTCACTAAATTTAAATTAAGATGTCAGCAAGTCTGTTTCTGGAGGCTCTAGGAAAGAATCTGCTTCCTTGACTTTTCCAGCTTCTAAAAGTTGCCCACATTGGTCCTTTGATTGTGTGACAATTTCTATCTTTAAAAATAGCAACACTGCATGTCTCCATCTATCCTCTATCTCTCTGACTGCAGTCATGTAGAATTCACTGCTTTTAAGGATTCATGCGATTACATTGGGCTCATTAGATAATCTCCCACATTAAGGACCTTACCCTTAATCATATCTGAAAATTTACTTTGCATGAAAGCTAACATATTCACAGGCCACAAGGATTAGGGCACAGACATCTTTAGGAGAATGAGGAGTCATTAATTCTGCCTACTACAACATATTCAACAGCGCCATTACTGACTCCATTGTCTGTTGCTTGAATCCAAATAAACCTCAAATAGCAAGTCTTTTAATAAAAGCCAATGATAACTTAAGATAGGCTTCGCTTTCACTAGGTAGTGAACAAAAATTTAGTAATCAATGTTCAGAAGCAAGAAGTAGACAACAAATCAAATGAAAAATATAGGCTATTAACAGAATTTGTCTCTTAAGTACACTGGTGAAATCTTATCCCCAGTAATAAGAAAGAAACTGGTACTTGATATCAAAACCTACTATATGTCCTTTAAGATTCGCAATCTTTTAGTAGTACATTAATATAGATAGTGATAGCAAAAAGACTGTGTAGGACTTACTGTATACACATATAAGTATATGTATGTGTAATATATGTATCTATAATGTTATTTAATATGTAATCTTCTTTTGGGAGAATGGGATTAGTAATTCAAGACAAATAATTTTAACATTTTCAGAATCAGATACAGTTATAAATACCAAAATTTTGATTTTTACTTCAAGTTTTTCATCTGAGAGGAGTCATTAATTAACTAACTCTATGCACATCACAAAGAAGCACTATAACCAAAAAAACAATACTTACTCCTAATATGCTTCACAACTCAAAATTCATTGAGTTATGTGTATATTTTGTATTTCTTTGTTAGGACTTATGTTGTCACTAAACAGAAACAGCTTCTTTAATCTCAATGAGAAAAGGCTACATATCTGTCAAAAAAAGAAAAAGCAGAAAAGCAGGAAAGGGAAAATATCCCCCACCTAAAGGAGCAGACTATAGGAAAGAAAATAATAACTTGCAAGGAAATTCTTAGACATTAGAAATTCCCATTTCTTAGTGGAAACCAAGTATTGAATGCTTAGGGAGAACTGGATAGGAAGTTGGCATAAGATAGGGCCTCCCTAGTGACTCAAGAGGTTAAGCAACACACTGCACGATGCAGCACAAGTTCAATCCCTGGCCAGGGAACTGACCGACAGGGCACAGCAGACCTCCCTTCTCTTACCCACTGCCCCCCTCAGCAGTGTATTTCAGTCAATCTGCCTATTCTGTTCCCTACTCTGTCTCTGGTGAATCCCCTCACTGCCCCCACACCTCTGGCCTGTACCTCAGTTCTTTATGTATAAATAAATCTTTTTAAAAAAAAAAAAGGTGGCATAAAAGGACATCACTTGACATTGCTCTTAATTCAGGTACATCTAAAGTTAAAAGATTTTGAACTCAGAAAGTACAAACATTTAGGTTCTAAAAATTGACTTCCTGTAGGCAATAATACATCTAGATTCAGTACTATTGCTTAAGCAGAAAGTATCTGAAGTCCACTCATATGCATGCTCTGTATCTTTTGCTTTCTACATGTCGGAACACCAAAATAGATGACTTTTTGTGCATCTGGGTCTCAGGAATTTTTCCTAACTTCTTTGCTATAAAATTATTTTCCTCCCAAAAATAAAAGTCCAGGTCCAGCTTTACAAATGAATTCTACAAAACATTCAGAACTGAATTAATACCTATCCTACATAGACTATTTTAAAAAATTGAAAAAGAAGGAGTTCTACCAAACACATTTTATGAAGCCAACATCACACTAATACCAAAACCGAACATGGACAACACAAAAAAAGAAAACTACAGACCAATCTCTCTAATGAACATCGACGCAAAAATCCTCAAGAAAATCTTAGTCAACAGAATCCAACAATGCATCAACAAGATAATCCAACATGACCAAGTAGGATATATCCCAGGAACACAAGGATGGTTCAATATTCAAGTCAATAAATGTAATCCACCACATCAACAAAAAGAAGGAAATAAAAACCACATGATTATATCAATAGATGCTGAGAAAGCTTTCGACAAAGTTCAGCATCCATTTATGTTGAAGGCCCTTGGAATTCTTGGGATAGAAGGACCATATCTTAACATAATAAAGCCCATATATGACAAGCCCATAGCCAATATCATTCTCAATAGCAAAAAGCTAAAATCCTTTTCCCTAAGATCTGGAACAAGACAAGGATGCCCTCTTTCAACACTGCTCTTCAATATAACACTGGAAATCCTGGCAAGAGAATAAGGCAAGAAAAAGGTATACAAGGTTTCCAAATAGGGAAAGAAAAAGTAAAATTATCACTGTTTGCAGATGATACATAGAGAACCCCAAAAGCTCTACAGAAAATCTAATCAAGCTAATCGGCCAGTTTAGCAAAGTAGCAGGATACAAAATCAACACGCAAAAATCAGTAGCCTTCCTTTATACAAACAACCAAGCTGAAGAAGAAGACCATCTCCTTTATAATTGAAACTAAAAAATTTAAATACTTGGGAATAAATCTAACAAAAGAGGTGAAGGATCTCTATAAAGAAAACTACAAAACATTGCAAAAAGAAATAGAAGAAGATACAAAGAAATGGAAAAATATCCCTTGCTCATGGATTGGAAGAATTAACGTCATCAAA